>JAXDRA010000768.1:0-40863 GCA_034190875.2 Urechis unicinctus
TTATATACAGCTGAGTGCGATGTCAATGAAGTGAACTCTATATACAGCGGACGATGATATCAGTGTAGCGAACTCTATGTACAGCGGACGATGATTTTAACGTAGTGTACTCTATATACAGCTGACAGAGATGCTGCGCAGTGAACTCTATATATAGCGCATTATGATGTCAGTGTGGTGAACTCTACATATAGCGGACGATGATGTCAGTGTAGCGAACTCTATATACAACTGACTGAAATGTCAATGTAGTGAACTCTATATACAGCGGACGATGATGTCAGTGTAGTGAACTCTATATACAGCGCACGATGATGTCAATGTAGTGAACTCTAAATACAGCGCACGATGATGTCAGTGTAGCGAACTCTATATACAGCTGAATAGCATGTCAGTGAAAAGTAGTTTTTGCATGGACGATAAAATGTCAGTGTAGCGAAATCTACATACAACTGACTATGACGTCAGCGTAGCGAAATCTACATACAACTGCCTATGTTATCTGCGTAGCGCAGTTTTTACACAGTTGACTGTGATGGCATTGTACCAAATTCTTCATACTGCAGACTTTTATGTCAGTGTTGAGCAGTCTTTACACATATGATTATGATGTCTGTGCAGGGCACTCTACATACTGCGAACGATGATGTTTGTGTAGCGAACTCTATATACAGCTGACTGAGATGTAAATGAAGTGAACTCTATATACAGCGCACGATGATGTCAGCGTATCGAACTTCATATACAGCTGACTGAGATATCTGCGTAGTGAACTATATACAGCACACGATGATGTCAGTGTAGTGAACATTTTATACAGCGCACGATGATGTCAGTGTAGCGAACTCTATATACAGCGGACGATGATGTCAGCGTATCGAACTTCATATACAGCTGACTGAGATGTCTGCGTAGTGAACTATATACATAGCACACGATGATGTCAGTGTAGTGAACATTTTATACAGCGCACGATGATGTCAGTGTAGCGAACTCTATATACAGCGCACGATGATGTCAATGTAGTGAACTCTAAATACAGCGCACGATGATGTCAGTGTAGCGAACTCTATATACAGCTGAATAGCATGTCAGTGTGAAGTCTTTTTGCAGCGACGATAAAATGTCAGTGTAGCGAAATCTACATACAACTGACTATGACGTCAGCGTAGTGAAATCTACATACAACTGCCTATGATGTCTGCGTAGCGAAGTTTTTTACACAGTTGACTATGATGGCATTGTACCAAACTCTTCATACTGCAGACTATTTATGTCAGTGCGTAGCGCAGTCTTTACACATATGATTATGATGTCTGTGCAGCGCACTCTACATACTGCGAACGATGATGTTTGTGTAGCGAAACTCTATATACAGCTGACTGAGATGTAAATGAATTGAACTCTATATACAGCGCACGATGATGTCAGCGTATCGAACTTCATATACAGCTGACTGAGATATCTGCGTAGTGAACTATATACAGCACACGATGATGTCAGTGTAGTGAACTCTTTATATACAGCACGATGATGTCAGTGTAGCGAACTCTATATACAGCGGACAATGATGTCAACGTAGTGTACTCTATATACAGCTGTAGATGTCTGCGTACTCTATATATCAGTGTGGTGAACATAAAGCAAACGATGATGTCAGTGTAGGGTATAGCTGACTGAGTATCAACGTAGGGTACTCTATATACAGCGGACGATGATGTCAGTGTGTACTCTCAACAGCGAACGATGATGTTTGTGTCAATCGGCTACTGAGATTTCAATATAGTATATACAGCGCACGATGATGTCGGCGTAGCGAACTTCATATACAGCTGACTGAGATGTCAGTGTAGCGAATTCTATATACAGCGGAAGATGATGTCAGTGTAGTGTAGTGAACATTATAAAAGTGCACGATGATGTCAGTGTAGCGAACTCTATGTACAGCGGACGATGATGTCAACGTAGTGTACTCTATATACAGCTGACTGAGATGCTGCGTAGTGAACTCTATATACAGCGCATTATGATGTCAGTGTGGTGAACTCAACATATAGCGGACGATGATGTCATTGTAGCGAACTCTATATACAACTGACTAAAATGTCAATGTAGTGAACTCTATATACAGCGGACGATGATGTCCGTGTAGTGAACATTTTATACAGCGCACGGTGATGTCAGTGTAGCAAACTCTATATACAACTGACTGAGATGTCAATGAAGTGAACTCTATATACAGCGGAGGATGATGTCAGTGTAGTGAACTCTATATACAGCGCACGATGATGTCAACGTAGGGAACTCTAGATACAGCGCACGATGATGTCGGCGTAGCCAACTTCATATACGGCTGACTGAGATGTCAGTATAGTGATCTCTATATACAGGGGACCATGATGTCGGCGTAGCGAACTTCATATACAGCTGACTGAAATGTCAATATAGCGAATTCTATATTCAGCGGAAATTGATGTCAGTGTAGCGAAATCTATAAACAGCAGACGATGATGCTAGTGTATCGAACTTTATATACAGCTGACTGAGATGTCAATGAAGTGAACTCTATATACAGCGGACGATGATGTCAGCGTAGCGAACTTTATATACAGCTGACTGAGATGTCAATGTAGTGAACTCTATATACAGCACACGATGATGTCAGTGTAGTGAACATTTTGTACAGCGCACGATGATGTCAGTGTAGCGAACTCTATATTCAGCGGACGATGATGTCAATGTAGTGTACTCTATATACAGCTGATTGAGATGTCTGCGTAGTGAACTCTATATACAGCACACGATGATGTCAGTGTAGTGAACATTTTATACAGCGCACGATGATGTCAGTGTAGCGAACTCTATGTACAGCGGACGATGATTTCAACGTAGTGAAATCTATATACAGCTGACAGAGATGCTGCGCAGTGAACTCTATATACAGCGCTTTATGGTGTCAGTGTGGTGAACTCTACATATAGCGGACGATGATGTCAGTGTAGCGAACTCTATATACAACTGACTGAAATGTCAATGTAGTGAACTCTATATACAGCGGACGATGATGTCAGTGTAGCGAACTTCATATACAGCTGACTGAAATGTCAATATAGCGAATTCTATATTCAGCGGAAATTGATGTCAGTGTAGCGAAATCTATAAACAGCAGACGATGATGCTAGTGTATCGAACTTTATATACAGCTGACTGAGATGTCAATGTAGTGAACTCTATATACAGCGGACGATGATGTCAGCGTAGCGAACTTTATATACAGCTGACTGAGATGTCAATGTAGTGAACTCTATATACAGCACACGATGATGTCAGTGTAGTGAACATTTTTGTACAGCGCACGATGATGTCAGTGTAGCGAACTCTATATTCAGCGGACGATGATGTCAATGTAGTGTACTCTATATACAGCTGATTGAGATGTCTGCGTAGTGAACTCTATATACAGCACACGATGATGTCAGTGTGTGTGAACTCTACATAAGCAGACAATGATGTCAGTGTAGCGAACTATATATACAACTGACTGAAATATCAACGTAGGGTACTCTATATACTGCCGACGATGATGTCAGTGTAGGGTACTCGATCAACAGCGAACGATGATGTTAGTGTATCGAACTCGGCTGACTGAGATGTCAATATAGTATTCTCTATATACAGCGCACGATGATGTCGGCGTAGCGAACTTCATATACAGCTGACTGAGATGTCAATGTAGCGAATTCTATATTCAGCGGAAGATGATGTCAGTGTAGTGTAGTGAACATTATAAAAAGTGCACGATGATGTCAGTGTAGCGAACTCTATGTACAGCGGACGATGATGTCAACGTAGTGTACTCTATATACAGCTGACTGAGATGCTGCGTAGTGAACTCTATATACAGCGCATTATGATGTCAGTGTGGTGAACTCAACATATAGCGGACGATGATGTCATTGTAGCGAACTCTATATACGACTGACTAAAATGTCAATGTAGTGAACTCTATATACAGCGGACGATGATGTCCGTGTAGTGAACATTTTATACAGCGCACGATGATGTCAGTGAAAGACAAAAAATATTTTTTTCTTCGTAATAACTCTCATCATGATGCTGCTCCAATCTTAATACCGGGCGAACGATGATGTCAGTGTAGCGAAATCTATAAACAGCGGACGATGATGCTAGTGTATCGAACTTTATATACAGCTGAGTGCGATGTCAATGAAGTGAACTCTATATACAGCGGACGATGATATCAGTGTAGCGAACTCTATGTACAGCGGACGATTTCAACGTAGTGTACTCTATATACAGCTGACAGAGATGCTGCGCAGTGAACTCTATATATAGCGCATTATGATGTCAGTGTGGTGAACTCTACATATAGCGGACGATGATGTCAGTGTAGCGAACTCTATATACAACTGACTGAAATGTCAATGTAGTGAACTCTATATACAGCGGACGATGATGTCAGTGTAGTGAACTCTATATACAGCGCACGATGATGTCAGTGTAGTGAACTCTATATACAGCGCACGATGATGTCAGTGTAGCGAACTCTATATACAGCTGAATAGCATGTCAGTGAAAAGTAGTTTTTGCATAGACGATAAAATGTCAGTGTAGCGAAATCTACATACAACTGACTATGACGTCAGCGTAGCGAAATCTACATACAACTGCCTATGTTATCTGCGTAGCGCAGTTTTTACAAAGTTGACTGTGATGGCATTGTACCAAATTCTTCATACTGCAGACTTTTATGTCAGTGTTGAGCAGTCTTTACACATATGATTATGATGTCTGTGCAGCGCACTCTACATACTGCGAACGATGATGTTTGTGTAGCGAACTCTATATACAGCTGACTGAGATGTAAATGAAGTGAACTCTATATACAGCGCACGATGATGTCAGCGTATCGAACTTCATATACAGCTGACTGAGATGTCTGCGTAGTGAACTATATACAGCACACGATGATGTCAGTGTAGTGAACATTTTATACAGCGCACGATGATGTCAGTGTAGCGAACTCTATATACAGCGGACAATGATGTCAACGTAGTGTACTCTATATACAGCTGACTGAGATGTCTGCGTAGTGAACTCTATATACAGCACACGATGATGTCAGTGTGGTGAACTCTACATAAAGCAAACAATGATGTCAGTGTAGTGAACTATATATACAGCTGACTGAGTATCAACGTAGGGTACTCTATATACAGCGGACGATGATGTCAGTGTAGGGTACTCGATCAACAGCGCACGATGATGTTTGTGTATCGAACTCGGCTGACTGAGATTTCAATATAGTACTATCTATATACAGCGCACGATGATGTCGGCGTAGCGAACTTCATATACAGCTGACTGAGATGTCAATGTAGCGAATTCTATATTCAGCGGAAAATGATGTCAGTGTAGCGAAATCTATAAACAGCGGACGATGATGCTAGTGTATCGAAATTTATATACAGCTGACTGAGATGTCAATGAAGTGAACTCTATATACAGCGGACGATGATATCAGTGAAGCGAACTCTATGTACAGCAGACGATGATTTCAACGTAGTGTACTCTCTATACAGCTGACTGAAATATCAACGTAGGGTACTCTATATACAGCGGACGATGATGTCAGTGTAGGGTACTCGATCAACAGCGAACGATGATGTTAGTGTTACGAAATCGGCTGACTGAGATTTCAATATAGTATTCTCTATATACAGCGCACGATGATGTCGGCGTAGCGAACTTCATATACAGCTGACTGAGATGTCAATGTAGCGAATTCTATATTCAGCGGAAGATGATGTCAGTGTAGTGTAGTGAACATTATAAAAAGTGCACGATGATGTCAGTGTAGCGAACTCTATGTACAGCGGACGATGATGTCAACGTAGTGTACTCTATATACAGCTGACTGAGATGCTGCGTAGTGAACTCTATATACAGAACTCTATATACAGCAATTATGATGTCAGTGTGGTGAACTCAATATAGCGGACGATGATGTCATTGTAGCGAACTCTATATACAACTGACTGAAATGTCAATGTAGTGAACTCTATATACAGCGGACGATGATGTCCGTGTAGTAGTGAACTCTATATACAGCGCACGATGATGTCAGTGTAGCGAACTCTATATACAACTGACTGAAAATGTCAATGTCAATGTAGTGACTCTCTATACAGCGACGATGATGTCAGTACGATGATGTCTGACTGAGATGTGTGTAGTGAACTTATATACAGCGGGACGATGATGTCAGTGTAGTCGAACTCTATATACAACTGACTGAGATGTCAATGTAGTGAACTCTATATACAGCGGACGATGATGTCAGTGTAGAAACTCTATATACAGCGCACGATGATGTCAACGTAGTGAACTCTATATACATACATGCGCACGATGATGATGATGGTGTAGCGAACTCTATATACAGCTGACTGAGATGTCAGTGTAGTGAACTCTATATACAGCAGACGATGATGTCAGTGTAGTGAACTTTATACAGCGCACGATGATGTCAGTGTAGCGAACTCTATATATACAGCGGACGATGATGTCAATGTAGTGAACTCTATATACAGCTGACTGAGATGTCAGCGTAGTGAACTCTATATACAGCACACGATGATGTCAGTGTAGTGAACTCTATATAAAGCAGACGATGATGTCAGTGTAGCGAAATATATACAGCTGACTGAAATGTCAGTGTAGTGAACTCTATATACAGCGGACGATGATGTCAGTGTAGCGAAACTCTATGTACAGCGGACGATGATGTCAACGTAGTGTACTCTATACAGCTGACGAGATGCTGCAGTGTAGTGAACTCTATATACAGCGCATTATGATGTCAGTGTGGTGAACTCTACATACAGCGGACGATGATGTCAGTGTAGCGAACTCTATATACAACTGACTGAAATGTCAATGTAGTGAACTCTATATACAGCGGACGATGATGTCAGTGTAGCGAACTCTATATACAGCTGACTGAGATGTCAATGTAGTGAACTCTATATACAGGGGACTGATGATGTCAGTGTAGTGAACTCTATATACAGCGACTGATGATGTCAACGTAGTGAACTCTATATACAGCTGACGATGATGTCTGCGTAGTGAACTCTATATACAGCTGACTGATGATGTCAGTGTAGTGAATCTCTATATACAGCGGACGATGATGTCAGTGTAGCGAAACTCTATATACAGCTGACTGAGATATCAACGTAGGGAACTCTATATACAGCGGACGATGATGTCAGTGTAGGGTACTCGATCAACAGCGAACGATGATGTCAGTGTGCGAACTCGAACTCGGCTGACTGAGATTTCAATATAGTACTCTCTATATACAGCGCACGATGATGTCGGCGTAGCGAACTTCATATACAGCTGACTGAGATGTCAGTGTAGCGAATTCTATATACAGCGGAAGATGATGTCAGTGTAGTGTAGTGAACATTATATAAAGTGCACGATGATGTCAGTGTAGCGAACTCTATATATGTACAGCGGACGATGATGTCAACGTAGTGTACTCTATATACAGCTGACTGAGATGCTGCGTAGTGAACTCTATATACAGCGCATTATGATGTCAGTGTGGTGAACTCAACATATAGCGGACGATGATGTCATTGTAGCGAACTCTATATACAACTGACTGAAATGTCAATGTAGTGAACTCTATATACAGCGGACGATGATGTCAGTGTAGTGAACATTTTATACAGCGCACGATGATGTCAGTGTAGCGAACTCTATATACAGCTGACTGAGATGTCAATGTAGTGAACTCTATATACAGCGGACGATGATGTCAGTGTAGTGAACTCTATATACAGCGACGATGATGTCAATGTAGTGAACTCTATATACAGCTGACGATGATGTCGTGTAGTGAACTCTATATACAGCGACGATGATGTCAGTGTAGCGAACTCTATATACACTGACTGATGTGATGTCAATGTAGTGTGAACTCTATATACAGCGGACGATGATGTCAGTGTAGTGAACTCTATATACAGCGACGATGATGTCAGTGTGTAGCGAAACTCTATATACAGACTGAGATGTCAATGATATGTCAATTAGCGAATTCTATATGATGTCAGTGTAGCGAAATCTATATACATAGATGATGAACTTGACTGAGATGTCAATGTAGCGAACTCTATATACAGCGGACGATGATGTCAAGCGTAGTGAACTCTATATACAGCTATGACTGATGATGTCTGCGTAGTGAACTCTATATACACACACGACTGATGATGTCAGTGTGGTGATCATGTCAGTGTAGCGAACTCTATATACAGCTGACGATGATGTCAGTGTAGTGACTCTATATACAGCGGACGATGATGTCAGTGTAGCGAACTCTATATACAGCTGACTGAGATGTCAATGTGAAGTGAACTCTATATACAGCGGACGATGATGTCAGTGTAGTGAACTCTATATACAGCGGACGATGATGTCAGTGTAGCGAACTCTATATACAGCTGACTGAGATGTCAATGTAGTGAACTCTATATACAGCGGACGATGATGTCAGTGTAGCGAACTCTATATACAGCGGACGATGGACGATGATATATTCATGATGTAGTGTACTCTATATACAGCTGACAGCTGACAGGGATGCTGCGCAGTGAACTCTATATACAGCGCACGATGATGTCAGTGTGGTGAACTCTACATATAGCGGACGATGATGTCAGTGTAGCGAACTCTATATACAACTGACTGAAATGTCAATGTAGTGAACTCTATATACAGCGGACGATGATGTCAGTGTAGTGAACTCTATATACAGCGCACGATGATGTCAATGTAGTGAACTCTAAATACAGCGCACGATGATGTCAGTGTAGCGAACTCTATATACAGCTGAATAGCATGTCAGTGAAAAGTAGTTTTTGCATAGACGATAAAATGTCAGTGTAGCGAAATCTACATACAACTGACTATGACGTCAGCGTAGCGAAATCTACATACAACTGCCTATGATATCTGCGTAGCGCAGTTTTTACACAGTTGACTATGATGGCATTGTACCAAATTCTTCATACTGCAGACTTTTATGTCAGTGTTGAGCAGTCTTTACACATATGATTATGATGTCTGTGCAGCGCACTCTACATACGGCGAACGATGATGTCAGTGTAGCGAACTCTATATACAGCTGACTGAGATGTCAATGAAGTGAACTCTATATACAGCGCACGATGATGTCAGTGTAGCGAACTCTATGTACAGAGGACGATGATGTCAACGTAGTGTACTCTATATACTGCTGACTGAGATGCTGCGTAGTGAACTCTATATACAGCGCACGATGATGTCAGTGTGGTGAACTCTACATATACAGCTGACGATGATGTCAGTGTAGCGAACTCTATATACAACTGACTGAAATGTCAATGTAGTGAACTCTATACATACAGCGACGATGATGTCAGTGTAGCGAACTCTATATACAGCTGACTGAGATGTCAATGTAGTGAACTCTATATACAGCGGACGATGATGTCAGCGTAGCGAACTCTATATACAGCTGACTGAGATATGTCAGTGTAGTGAACTCTATATACAGCACACGATGATGTCAGTGTAGTGAACATTTTATACAGCGCACGATGATGTCAGTGTGTACGAACTCTATATACAGCGGACGATGATGTCAACGTAGTGTACTCTATATACAGCTGACTGAGATGTCTGTGTAGTGAACTCTATATACAGCGCACGATGATGTCAGTGTGGTGAACTCTACATAAGCGGACGATGATGTCAGTGTAGCGAACTCTATATACAGCTGACTGAGATATCAACGTAGTGTACTCTATATATACAGCGGACGATGATGTCAGTGTAGGGTACTCTATCAACAGCGAACGATGATGTCAGTGTAGTGAATCGATATCGGCTGACTGAGATGTCAATGTAGTGAACTCTCTATATACAGCGCACGATGATGTCGGCGTAGCGAACTTCATATACAGCTGACTGAGATGTCAGTGTAGCGAATTCTATATTCAGCGGAAGATGATGTCAGTGTAGTGTAGTGAACATTATAAAAAGTGCACGATGATGATGTCAGTGTAGCGAACTCTATGTACAGCGGACGATGATGTCAACGTAGTGTACTCTATATACAGCTGACTGAGATGCTGCGTAGTGAACTCTATATACAGCGCATTATGATGTCAGTGTGGTGAACTCTATATAACATATAGCGGACGATGATGTCATTGTAGCGAACTCTATATACAGCTGACTGATGATGTCAATGTAGTGAACTCTATATACAGCGGACGATGATGTCAGTGTAGTGAACATTTTATACAGCGCACGATGATGTCAGTGTAGCGAACTCTATATACAACTGACGATGATGTCAATGTAGTGAACTCTATATACAGCGGACTGATGATGTCAGTGTAGTGAACTCTATATACAGCGGACGATGATGTCAGTGTAGTGAACTTTATATACAGCGCACGGATGACTGTGATGTCAGTGTAGCAAACTCTATATACAGCTGAATGAGATGTCAATGAAGTGAACTCTATATACAGCGGACGATGATGTCAGTGTAGTGGAACTCTATATACAGCGGACGATGATGTCAACGTAGTGAACTCTATATACAGCGCACGATGATGTCAGCGTAGCGAACTCTATATACAGCTGACTGAGATGTCAGTGTGGTGAACTCTATATATACAGGGGACGATGATGTCGGCGTAGCGAACTTCATATACAGCTGACTGAGATGTCAATGTAGCGAATTCTCTATATACAGCGGAACGATGATGTCAGTGTAGCGAAAATCTATAACAGCGGACGATGATGCTTCAGTGTATCGAACTCTATATACAGCTGACTGAGATGTCAATGAAGTGACTCTATATACAGCGGACGATGATGATATCAGTAGCTCGAACTCTATGTACAGCGGACGATGATGTCAACGTAGTGTACTCTATATACAGCTGACTGATGATGTCAGTGTAGTGAACTCTATATACAGCGCATTGGACGATGATGTCAGTGTGTGGTGACTCTATATATACAGCTGACTGAATGTCAGTGTAGTGAACTCTATATACAGCACACGATGATGTCAGTGTAGTGAACTCTATATACAGCGACGATGATGTCAGTGTAGCGAACTCTATATACAACTGACTGAGATGTCAATGTAGTGAACTCTATATACAGCGGACGATGATGATGTCAGTGTAGTGAACTCTATATACAGCGGCGACGATGATGTCAGTGTAGTGAACTCTATATACAGCGCACGATGATGTCGGCGTAGAACTCTCATATACAGGCTGACTGATGATGTCAGTATAGTGACTCTATATACAGGGGACGATGATGTCGGTGTAGCGAACTTCATATACAGCTGACTGAGATGTCAATGTAGCGAATTCTATATTCAGCGGACGATGATGTCAGTGTAGCGAAATCTATATACAGCAGCGGACGATGATGCTAGTGTATCGAACTATATATACAGCTGACTGAGATGTCAATGAAGTGAACTCTATATACAGCGGACGATGATATCAGTGTAGCGAACTCTATGTACAGCGGACGATGATTTCAACGTAGTGTACTCTATATACAGCTGACAGAGATGCTGCGCAGTGAACTCTATATACAGCGCATTATGATGTCAGTGTGGTGAACTCTACATATAGCGGACGATGATGTCAGTGTAGCGAACTCTATATACAACTGACTGAAATGTCAATGTAGTGAACTCTATATACAGCGGACGATGATGTCAGTGAAGTGAACTCTATATACAGCGCACGATGATGTCAATGTAGTGAACTCTAAATACAGCGCACGATGATGTCAGTGTAGCGAACTCTATATACAGCTGAATAGCATGTCAGTGAAAAGTAGTTTTTGCATAGACGATAAAATGTCAGTGTAGCGAAATCTACATACAACTGACTATGATGTCTGCGTAGCGAAATCTACATACAACTGACTATGATGTCTGCGTAGCGAAGTTTTTACACAGTTGACTATGATGGCATTGTACCAAATTCTTCATACTGCAGACTTTTTATGTCAGTGTTGAGCAGTCTTTACACATATGATTATGATGTCTGTGCAGCGCACTCTACATACTGCGACGATGATGTCAGTGTAGCGAACTCTATATACAGCTGACTGAGATGTCAATGAAGTGAACTCTATATACAGCGGACGATGATGTCAGTGTAGCGAACTCTATATACAGAGGACGATGATGTCAACGTAGTGTACTCTATATACTGCTGACTGAGATGTCTGCGTAGTGAACTCTATATATACAGCGCATTGATGTCAGTGTGGGTGAAACTCTACATATAGCTGACGATGATGTCAGTGTAGCGAACTCATTTACAACTGACGAATGTCAATGTAGTGAACTCTATATACAGCGGACGATGATGATAGCGTCTATACAGCTGACTTAGATGTCAATGAACTCTATATACAGCGGACGATGATGTCAGCGTAGCGAACTCTCATATACAGCTGACTGAGATGTATGCGTAGTGAACTCTATATACAGCACACGATGATGTCAGTGTAGTGAAACATTTTATACAGCGCACGATGATGTCAGTGTAGCGAACTCTATATATACAGCGGACGATGATGTCAGTGTAGTGTACTCTATATACAGCTGACTGAGATGTCATGTAGTGAACTCTATATACAGCACACGATGATGTCAGTGTAGTGAACTCTACATAAAGCAGACAATGATGTCAGCGTAGCGAACTCTATATACAGCTGACTGAGTATCAACGTAGGGTACTCTATATACAGCGGACGATGATGTCAGTGTAGAGTACTCGATCAACAGCGAACGATGATGTCAGTTAGCGTATCGAGCTCGGCTGACTGAGATTTCAATATAGTACTCTCTATATACAGCGCACGATGATGTCGGCGTAGCGAACTTCATATACAGCTGACTGAGATACAGCTGACTGAGATGTCAATGTAGCGAATTCTATATTCAGCGGAAGATGATGTCAGTGTAGCGAAATCTATATACAGCGGACGATGATGTCAGTGTAGCGAACTCTATATACAGCTGACTGAGATGTCAATGTAGTGAACTCTATATACAGCGGACGATGATGTCAGTGTAGTGAACTCTATATACAGCAACGATGATGTCAGTGTAGTGAACTCTATATACAGCTGACTGAAATATCAACGTAGGGTACTCTATATACAGCGGACGATGATGTCAGTGTAGGGTACTCGATCAACAGCGACGATGATGTTAGTGTATCGAACTCTATATCGGCTGACTGAGATTTCAATATAGTATTCTCTATATACAGCGCACGATGATGTCGGCGTAGCGAACTTCATATACAGCTGACTGAGATGTCAATGTAGCGAATTCTATATTCAGCGGAAAATGATGTCAGTGTAGCGAAATCTATATACAGCGCACGATGATGTCAGTGTATCGAAATCTATATACAGCTGACTGAGATGTCAATGTAGTGAACTCTATATACAGCGGACTGATGATGATGATATCATATGAGCGCGAACTCTGTGTACAGCGGACGATGATGTCAACGTAGCGAACTCTATATACAGCTGACTGAGATGTCAACGTAGTGAACTCTATATACAGCGGACGATGATGTCAGTGTAGTGAACTCGATATACAGCGAACGATGATGTCAGTGTAGCGAACTCTCGGCTGACTAAAATGATTTCAATGTAGTGAACTCTATATACAGCGACGATGATGTCGGTGTAGTGAACTTCATATACAGCTGACTGATGATGTCATGTAGCGAATTCTATATACAGCTGACTGAGATGTCAATGAAGTGAACTCTATATACAGCGACGATGATGTCAGTGTAGCGAACTCTATATACAGCTGACGATGATGATGTCAGTGTAGTGAACTCTATATACAGCGGACGATGATGTCAACGTAGCGAAACTATATATACAGCTGACTGAGATAGTGTAGTGAACTCTATATATACAGCGCACGATGATGTCAGTGTAGCGTCTATATACAGCGGACGATGATGTCAGTGTAGCGAACTCTCTATATACAGCGGACGATGATGTGATGTCACTCTATATAGTGTACTCTAGATACACTGACAGAGATGTCTGTGTAGTGAACTCTATATACAGCGCATTATGATGTCAGTGTGGTGAACTCTATATACAGCGGACGATGATGTCAGTGTAGCGAACTCTATATACAGCTGACTGAAATGTCAATGTAGTGAACTCTATATACAGCGGACGATGATGTCAGTGTAGTGAACTCTATATACAGCTGACGATGATGTCAATGTAGTGAACTCTATATACAGCGGACTGATGATGTCAGTGTAGTGAACTCTATATACAGCGCACGATGATGTCAATGTAGTGAACTCTAGATACAGCGCACGATGATGTCGGCGTAGCAAACTTCATATACGGCTGACTGAGATGTCAGTATAGTGATCTCTATATACAGGGGACGATGATGTCGGCGTAGCGACTTCATATACAAGCGAATTCTATATTCAGCGGAAAATGATGTCAGTGTAGCGAAATCTATAAACAGCGGACGATGATGCTAGTGTATCGAACTTTATATACAGCTGACTGAGATGTCAATGAAGTGAACTCTATATACAGCGGACGATGATATCAGTGTAGCGAACTCTATGTACAGCGGACGATGATTTCAACGTAGTGTACTCTATATACAGCTGACAGAGATGCTGCGCAGTGAACTCTATATACAAGGCATTATGATGTCAGTGTGGTGAACTCTACATATAGCGGACGATGATGTCAGTGTAGCGAACTCTATATACAACTGACTGAATGTCAATGTAGTGAACTCTATATACAGCGGACGATGATGTCAGTGTAGTGAACTCTATATACAGCGCACGATGATGTCAATGTAGTGAACTCTAAATACAGCGCACGATGATGTCAGTGTAGCGAACTCTATATACAGCTGAATAGCATGTCAGTGAAAAGTAGTTTTTGCATAGACGATAAAATGTCAGTGTAGCGAAATCTACATACAACTGACTATGACGTCAGCGTAGCGAAATCTACATACAACTGCCTATGATATCTGCGTAGCGCAGTTTTTACACAGTTGACTGTGATGGCATTGTACCAAATTCTTCATACTGCAGACTTTTATGTCAGTGTTGAGCAGTCTTTACACATATGATTATGATGTCTGTGCAGCGCACTCTACATACTGCGAACGATGATGTTTGTGTAGCGAACTCTATATACAGCTGACTGAGATGTCAATGAAGTGAACTCTATATACAGCGCACGATGATGTCAGCGTATCGAACTTCATATACAGCTGACTGAGATATCTGCGTAGTGAACTATATACAGCACACGATGATGTCAGTGTAGTGAACTTTTATACAGCGCACGATGATGTCAGTGTAGCGAACTCTATATACAGCGGACGATGATGTCAACGTAGTGTACTCTATATACAGCTGACTGAGATGTCTGCGTAGTGAAACTCTATATACAGCACACGATGATGTCAGTGTGGTGAACTCTACATAAAGCAAACGATGATGTCAGTGTAGCGAACTATATATACAGCTGACTGAATATCAACGTAGGGTACTCTATATACAGCGGACGATGATGTCAGTGTAGGGTACTCGATCAACAGCGAACGATGATGTTTGTGTATCGAACTCGGCTGACTGAGATTTCAATATAGTACTCTCTCTATATACAGCGCACGATGATGTCGGCGTAGCGAACTTCATATACAGCTGACTGAGATGTCAGTGTAGCGAATTCTATATTCAGCGGAAGATGATGTCAGTGTAGTGTAGTGAACATTATAAAAAGTGCAAGATGATGTCAGTGTAGCGAACTCTATGTACAGCGGACGATGATGTCAACGTAGTGTACTCTATATACAGCTGACTGAGATGCTGCGTAGTGAACTCTATATACAGCGCATTATGATGTCAGTGTGGTGAACTCAACATATAGCGGACGATGATGTCATTGTAGCGAACTCTATATACAACTGACTAAAATGTTAATGTAGTGAACTCTATATACAGCGGACGATGATGTCCGTGTAGTGAACATTTTATACAGCGCACGGTGATGTCAGTGTAGCAAACTCTATATACAACTGACTGAGATGTCAATGAAGTGAACTCTATATACAGCGGACGATGATGTCAGTGTAGTGAACTCTATATACAGCGCACGATGATGTCAACGTAGTGAACTCTAGATACAGCGCACGATGATGTCGGCGTAGCGAACTTCATATACGGCTGACTGAGATGTCAGTATAGTGATTTCTATATACAGGGGACGATGATGTCGGCGTAGCGAACTTCATATACAGCTGACTGAGATGTCAATGTAGCGAATTCTATATTCAGCGGAAAATGATGTCAGTGTAGCGAAATCTATAAACAGCGGACGATGATGCTTGTGTATCGAAATTTATATACAGTTGACTGAGATGTCAATGAAGTGAACTCTATATACAGCGGACGATGATATCAGTGAAGCGAACTCTATGTACAGCAGACGATGATTTCAACGAAGTGTACTCTATATACAGCTGACTGAGATGTCTGCGTAGTGAACTCTATATACAGCACACGATGATGTCAGTGTGGTGAACTTCATATACAGCTGACTGAGATATATGCGTAGTGAACTATATACAGCACACGATGATGTCAGTGTAGTGAACATTTTATACAGCGCACGATGATGTCAGTGTAGCGAACTCTATATACAACTGACTGAGATGTCAATGAAGTGAACTCTATATACAGCGGAGGATGATGTCAGTGTAGTGAACTCTATATACAGCGCACGATGATGTCAACGTAGTGAACTCTAGATACAGCGCACGATGATGTCGGCGTAGCAAACTTCATATACGGCTGACTGAGATGTCAGTATAGTGATCTCTATATACAGGGGACCATGATGTCGGCATAGCGAACTTCATATACAGCTGACTGAAATGTCAATGTAGCGAATTCTATATTCAGCGGAAAATGATGTCAGTGTAGCGAAATCTATAAACAGCGGACGATGATGCTAGTGTATCGAACTTTATATCCAGCTGACTGAGATGTCAATGAAGTGAACTCTATATTCAGCGGACGATGATATCAGTGTAGCGAACTCTATGTACAGCGGACGATGATTTCAACGTAGTGTACTCTATATACAGCTGACAGAGATGTTGCGCAGTGAACTCTATATACAGCGCATTATGATGTCAGTGTGGTGAACTCTACATATAGCGGACGATGATGTCAGTGTAGCGAACTCTATATACAACTGACTGAAATGTCAATGTAGTGAACTCTATATACAGCGGACGATGATGTCAGTGAAGTGAACTCTATATACAGCGCACGATGATGTCAATGTAGTGAACTCTATATACAGCGCACGATGATGTCAGTGTAGCGAACTCTATATACAGCTGAATAGCATGTCAGTGAAAAGTAGTTTTTGCATAGACGATAAAATGTCAGTGTAGCGAAATCTGCATACAACTGACTATGACGTCAGCGTAGCGAAATCTACATACAACTGCCTATGATATCTGCGTAGCGCAGTTTTTACACAGTTGACTATGATGGCATTGTACCAAATTCTTCATACTGCAGACTTTTATGTCAGTGTTGAGCAGTCTTTACACATATGATTATGATGTCTGTGCAGCGCACTCTACATACTGCGAACGATGATGTTGGTGTAGCGAACTCTATATACAGCTGACTGAGATGTCAATGAAGTGAACTCTATATACAGCGCACGATGATGTCAGTGTAGCGAACTCTATGTACAGAGGACGATGATGTCAACGTAGTGTACTCTATATACTGCTGACTGAGATGCTGCGTAGTGAACTCTATATACAGCGCATGATGATGTCAGTGTGGTGAACTCTACATATAGCTGACGATGATGTCAGTGTAGCGAACTCCATTTACAACTGACTGAAATGTCAATGTAGTGAACTCTATATACAGCGGACGATGATGTCAGATTAGCGAACTCTCTATACAGCTGACTTAGATGTCAATGTAAACTCTATATACAGCGGACGATGATGTCAGCGTATCGAACTTCATATACAGCTGACTGAGATATATGCGTAGTGAACTATATACAGCACACGATGATGTCAGTGTGTAGTGAACATTTTATACAGCGCACGATGATGTCAGTGTAGCGAACTCTATATACAGCGGACAATGATGTCAACGTAGTGTACTCTATATACAGCTGACTGAGATGTCTGCGTAGTGAACTCTATATACAGCACACGATGATGTCAGTGTGGTGAACTCTACATAAAGCAGACAATGATGTCAGCGTAGGTAACTATATATACATCTGACTGATGATATCAACGTAGGGTACTCTATATACAGCGGACGATGATGTCAGTGTAGAGTACTCGATCAACAGCGAACGATGATGTTTGCGTATCGAGCTCGGCTGACTGAGATTTCAATATAGTACTCTCTATATACAGCGCACGATGATGTCGGCGTAGCGAACTTCATATACAGCTGACTGAGATGTCAGTGTAGCGAATTCTATATTTAGCGGAAGATGATGTCAGTGTAGTGTAGTGAACATTATAAAAAGTGCAAGATGATGTCAGTGTAGCAAACTCTATGTACAGCGGACGATGATGTCAACGTAGTGTACTCTATATACAGCTGACTGAGATGCTGCGTAGTGAAACTCTATATACAGCGCATTATGATGTCAGTGTGGTGAACTCAACATATAGCGGACGATGATGTCATTGTAGCGAACTCTATATACAACTGACTAAAATGTCAATGTAGTGAACTCTATATACAGCGGACGATGATGTCCGTGTAGTGAACATTTTTATACAGCGCACGGTGATGTCAGTGTAGCGAACTCTATATACAACTGACTAAAATGTCAATGTAGTGAACTCTATATACAGCGGACGATGATGTCCGTGTAGTGAACATTATATACAGCGCACGATGATGTCAGTGTAAGACAAAAAATATTTTTTTTCTTCGTAATAACTCTCATTCGATGCTGCGAAATCTATCTAAGGTACCGGCGAAACATGATGTCAGTGTAGCGAAATCTATAAACAGCGGACGATGATGCTAGTGTATCGAACTTTATATACAGCTGAGTGAGATGTCAATGAAGTGAACTCTATATACAGCGGACGATGATATCAGTGTAGCGAACTCTATGTACAGCGGGACAATGATTTCAACGTAGTGTACTCTATATACAGCTGACAGAGATGCTGCGCAGTGAACTCTATATACAGCGCATTATGATGTCAGTGTGGTGAACTCTACATATAGCGGACGATGATGTCAGTGTAGCGAACTCTATATACAACTGACTGAAATGTCAATGTAGTGAACTCTATATACAGCGGACGATGACGATGATGTCACGATGATGTCAAGTGTAGTGAACTCTATATACAGCGCACGATGATGTCAATGTAGCGAACTCTATATACAGCTGAATAGCATGTCAGTGAAAAGTAGTTTTTTGCATGGACGATAAAATGTCAGTGTAGCGAAATCTACATACAACTGACTATGACGTCAGCGTAGCGAAATCTACATACAACTGCCTATGTTATCTGCGTAGCGCAGTTTTTACACAGTTGACTGTGATGGCATTGTACCAAATTCTTCATACTGCAGACTTTTATGTCAGTGTTGAGCAGTCTTTACACATATGATTATGATGTCTGTGCAGCGCACTCTACATACTGCGAACGATGATGTTTGTAGCGCGAACTCTATATACAGCTGACTGAGATGTCAATGAAGTGAACTCTATATACAGCGCACGATGATGTCAGTGTAGCGAACTCTATGTACAGAGGACGATGATGTCAACGTAGTGTACTCTATATACTGCTGACTGAGATGCTGCGTAGTGAACTCTATATACAGCGCATTATGATGTCAGTGTGGTGAACTCTACATATAGCTGACGATGATGTCAGTGTAGCGAAACTCATATACAACTGACTGAAATGTCATGTAGTGAACTCTATATACAGCGGACGATGATGTCAGATGTAGCGAACTCTCTATACAGCTGACTTAGATGTCAATGTAAACTCTATATACAGCGGACGATGATGATGTCAAATGTAGTGTACTCTATATACAGCTGACTGAGATGTCTGCGTAGTAGAACTCTATATACAGCACACGATGATGTCAGTGTGGTGAACTCTACATAAAGCAGACAATGATGTCAGCGTAGGTAACTATATATACATCTGACTGAGTATCAACGTAGGGTACTCTATATACAGCGGACGATGATGTCAGTGTAGAGTACTCGATCAACAGCGAACGATGATGTTTGCGTATCGAGCTCGGCTGACTGAGATTTCAATATAGTACTCTCTATATACAGCGCACGATGATGTCGGCGTAGCGAACTTCATATACAGCTGACTGAGATGTCAGTGTAGCGAATTCTATAAACAGCGGAAGATGATGTCAGTGTAGTGTAGTGAACATTATAAAAAGTGCAAGATGATGTCAGTGTAGCAAACTCTATGTACAGCGGACGATGATGTCAACGTAGTGTACTCTATATACAGCTGACTGAGATGCTGCGTAGTGAACTCTATATACAGCGCATTATGATGTCAGTGTGGTGAACTCAACATATAGCGGACGATGATGTCATTGTAGCGAACTCTATATACAACTGACTAAAATGTCAATGTAGTGAACTCTATATACAGCGGACGATGATGTCCGTGTAGTGAACATTTTATACAGCGCACGGTGATGTCAGTGTAGCGAACTCTATACACTGACTGATGTCATAAAATGTCAATGTAGTGAACTCTATATACAGCGGACGATGATGTCCGTGTAGTGAACATTTTATACAGCGCACGATGATGTCAGTGAAAGACAAAAAATTTTTTTTCTTCGTAATAACTCTCATTCGATGCTGCTCCAATCTTAAGGTACCGGGCGAAACATGATGTCAGTGTAGCGAAATCTATAAACAGCGGACGATGATGCTAGTGTATCGAACTTTATATACAGCTGAGTGAGATGTCAATGAAGTGAACTCTATATACAGCGGACGATGATATCAGTGTAGCGAACTCTATGTACAGCGGACAATGATTTCAACGTAGTGTACTCTATATACAGCTGACAGAGATGCTGCGCAGTGAACTCTCTATATACAGCGCATTATGATGTCAGTGTGGTGAACTCTACATATAGCGGACGATGATGTCAGTGTAGCGAACTCTATATATATACAACTGACTGAAATGTCAATGTAGTGAACTCTATATACAGCGGACGATGATGTCAGTGTAGTGAACTCTATATACAGCGCACGATGATGTCAGTGTAGCGAACTCTATATACAGCTGAATAGCATGTCAGTGAAAAGTAGTTTTTGCATGGACGATAAAATGTCAGTGTAGCGAAATCTACATACAACTGACTATGACGTCAGCGTAGCGAAATCTACATACAACTGCCTATGTTATCTGCGTAGCGCAGTTTTTACACAGTTGACTGTGATGGCATTGTACCAAATTCTTCATACTGCAGACTTTTATGTCAGTGTTGAGCAGTCTTTACACATATGATTATGATGTCTGTGCAGCGCACTCTACATACTGCGAACGATGATGTTTGTGTAGCGAACTCTATATACAGCTGACTGAGATGTCAATGAAGTGAACTCTATATACAGCGCACGATGATGTCAGTGTAGCGAACTCTATGTACAGAGGACGATGATGTCAACGTAGTGTACTCTATATACTGCTGACTGAGATGCTGCGTAGTGAACTCTATATACAGCGCATTATGATGTCAGTGTGGTGAACTCTACATATAGCTGACGATGATGTCAGTGTAGCGAACTCCATTATACAACTGACTGAAATGTCAATGTAGTGAACTCTATATACAGCGGACGATGATGTCAGATTAGCGAACTCTCTATATACAGCTGACTGAGATGTCAATGTAAACTCTATATACAGCGGACGATGATGTCAGTGTAGCGAACTCTATATATACAGCTGACTGAGATGTGAGATGTCTGCGTAGTGAACTCTATATACAGCACACGATGATGTCAGTGTGGTGAACTCTACATAAAGCAGACGATGATGTCAGCGTAGGTAGCGAACTATATATACATCTGACTGAGTATCAACGTAGGGTACTCTATATACAGCGGACGATGATGTCAGTGTAGAGTACTCGATCAACAGCGAACGATGATGTTTGCGTATCGAGCTCGGCTGACTGAGATTTCAATATAGTACTCTCTATATACAGCGCACGATGATGTCGGCGTAGCGAACTTCATATACAGCTGACTGAGATGTCAGTGTAGCGAATTCTATATACAACAGCGGAAGATGATGTCAGTGTAGTGTAGTGAACATTATAAAAAGTGCAAGATGATGTCAGTGTAGCAACTCTATGTACAGCGGACTGATGATGTCAACGTAGTAGTGTACTCTATATACAGCTGACTGAGATGCTGCGTAGTGAACTCTATATACAGCGCATTATGATGTCAGTGTGTGAACTCAACATATAGCGGACGATGATGTCATTGTAGCGAACTCTATATACATACAACTAAAATGTCAATGTAGTGAACTCTATATACAGACGACGATGATGTCCGTGTAGTGAACATTTTATACAGCGCACGGTGATGTCAGTGTAGCGAACTCTATATACAACTGACTGACTAAATGTGTCAATGTAGTGAACTCTATATACAGCGGACGATGATGTCCGTGTAGTGAACATTTTATACAGCGCACGATGATGTCAGTGAAAGACAAAAAATATTTTTTTTCTTCGTAATAACTCTCATTCGATGCTGCTCCAATCTTATAGGTACCGGGCGAAACATGATGTCAGTGTAGCGAAATCTATAACAGCGGACGATGATGCTAGTGTATCGAACTTTATATACAGCTGAGTGCGATGTCAATGAAGTGAACTCTATATACAGCGGACGATGATATCAGTGTAGCGAACTCTATGTACAGCGGACGATGATTTCAACGTAGTGTACTCTATATACAGCTGACAGAGATGCTGCGCAGTGAACTCTATATACAGCGCATTATGATGTCAGTGTGGTGAACTCTACATATAGCGGACGATGATGTCAGTGTAGCGAACTCTATATACAACTGACTGAAATGTCAATGTAGTGAACTCTATATACAGCGGACGATGATGTCAGTGTGGTGAACTCTAATACATATAGCGCACGATGATGTCAATGTAGCGAACTCTATATACAGCTGAATAGCATGTCAGTGAAAAGTAGTTTTTGCATGGACGATAAAATGTCAGTGTAGCGAAATCTACATACAACTGACTATGACGTCAGCGTAGCGAAATCTACATACAACTGCCTATGTTATCTGCGTAGCGCAGTTTTTACACAGTTGACTGTGATGGCATTGTACCAAATTCTTCATACTGCAGACTTTTATGTCAGTGTTGAGCAGTCTTTACACATATGATTATGATGTCTGTGCAGCGCACTCTACATACTGCGAACGATGATGTTTGTGTAGCGAACTCTATATATACAGCTGACTGAGATGTCAATGAAGTGAACTCTATATACAGCGCACGATGATGTCATGTCAGTGTAGCGAACTCTATGTACAGAGGACGATGATGTCAACGTAGTGAACTCTATATACAGCTGACTGAGATGCTGCGTAGTGAACTATATATACAGCGCATTATGATGTCAGTGTAGTGAACTTTTCTATACATATAGCTGACGATGATGTCAGTGTAGCGAACTCATATATATACTGAAATGTCAATGTAGTGAGCTGACGATGATGTCAACTGTAGTGTGAACTCTATATACAGCGGACGATGATGTGTATGCGTAGTGAAACTCTATATACAGCACACGATGATGTCAGTGTAGTGAACTGACTCTATACATACACAGCGGACGATGATGTCAGTGTGGTGTAGCGACAAACTCTATATACAGCTGACTGACTGAGTATCAACGTAGGGTACTCTATATACAGCGGACGATGATGTCAGTGTAGAGTACTCGATCAACAGCGAACGATGATGTTTGTGTATCGAGCTCGGCTGACTGAGATTTCAATATAGTACTCTCTATATACAGCGCACGATGATGTCGGCGTAGCGAACTTCATATACAGCTGACTGAGATGTCAGTGTAGCGAATTCTATATACAGCGGAAGATGATGTCAGTGTAGTGTAGTGAACATATATAAAAAGTGTGCAAGATGATGTCAGTGTAGCAAACT
This sequence comes from Urechis unicinctus, assembly GCA_034190875.2. Taxonomy (NCBI): domain Eukaryota; kingdom Metazoa; phylum Annelida; class Polychaeta; order Xenopneusta; family Urechidae; genus Urechis; species Urechis unicinctus. Next base: position 24,480 of record JAXDRA010000768.1, read on the forward strand.
CTATGTACAGCGGACGATGATGTCAACGTAGTGTACTCTATATACAGCTGACTGAGATGCTGCGTAGTGAACTCTATATACAGCGCATTATGATGTCAGTGTGGTGAACTCAACATATAGCGGACGATGATGTCATTGTAGCGAACTCTATATACAACTAAAATGTCAATGTAGTGAACTCTATATACAGCGGACGATGATGTCCGTGTAGTGAACATTTTATACAGCGCACGGTGATGTCAGTGTAGCGAACTCTATATACAACTGACTAAAATGTCAATGTAGTGAACTCTATATACAGCGGACGATGATGTCCGTGTAGTGAACATTTTATACAGCGCACGATGATGTCAGTGAAAGACAAAAAATATTTTTTTTCTTCGTAATAACTCTCATTCGATGCTGCTCCAATCTTAAGGTACCGGGCGAAACATGATGTCAGTGTAGCGAAATCTATAAACAGCGGACGATGATGCTAGTGTATCGAACTTTATATACAGCTGAGTGCGATGTCAATGAAGTGAACTCTATATACAGCGGACGATGATATCAGTGTAGCGAACTCTATGTACAGCGGACGATGATTTCAACGTAGTGTACTCTATATACAGCTGACAGAGATGCTGCGCAGTGAACTCTATATACAGCGCATTATGATGTCAGTGTGGTGAACTCTACATATAGCGGACGATGATGTCAGTGTAGCGAACTCTATATACAACTGACTGAAATGTCAATGTAGTGAACTCTATATACAGCGGACGATGATGTCAGTGTAGTGAACTCTCTACTATACATACAGCGCACGATGATGTCAATGTAGCGAACTCTATATACAGCTGAATAGCATGTCAGTGAAAAGTAGTTTTTGCATGGACGATAAAATGTCAGTGTAGCGAAATCTACATACAACTGACTATGACGTCAGCGTAGCGAAATCTACATACAACTGCCTATGTTATCTGCGTAGCGCAGTTTTTACACAGTTGACTGTGATGGCATTGTACCAAATTCTTCATACTGCAGACTTTTATATCAGTGTTGAGCAGTCTTTACACATATGATTATGATGTTTGTGCAGCGCACTCTACATACTGCGAACGATGATGTTGGTGTAGCGAACTCTATATACAGCTGACTGAGATGTCAATGAAGCGAACTCTATATACAGCGCACGATGATGTCAGTGTAGCGAACTCTATGTACAGAGGACGATGATGTCAACGTAGTGTACTCTATATACTGCTGACTGAGATGCTGCGTAGTGAACTCTATATACAGCGCATTATGATGTCAGTGTGGTGAACTCTACATATAGCTGACGATGTCAGTGTAGCGAACTCCATTTACAACTGACTGAAATGTCAATGTAGTGAACTCTATATACAGCGGACGATGATGTCAGATTAGCGAACTCTCTATACAGCTGACTTAGATGTCAATGTAAACTCTATATACAGCGGACGATGATGTCAACTTAGTGTACTCTATATACAGCTGACTGAGATGTCTGCGTAGTGAACTCTATATACAGCACACGATGATGTCAGTGTGGTGAACTCTACATAAAGCAGACAATGATGTCAGCGTAGGTAACTATATATACATCTGACTGAGGTATCAACGTAGGGTACTCTATATACAGCGGACGATGATGTCAGTGTAGAGTACTCGATCAACAGCGAACGATGATGTTTGCGTATCGAGCTCGGCTGACTGAGATTTCAATATAGTACTCTCTATATACAGCGCACGATGATGTCGGCGTAGCGAACTTCATATACAGCTGACTGAGATGTCATGTAGTAGCGAATTCTATAAACAGCGGAAGATGATGTCAGTGTAGTGTAGTGAACATTATATAAAAAGTGCAAGATGATGTCAGTGTAGCAAACTCTATGTACAGCGGACGATGATGTCAACGTAGTGTACTCTATATACAGCTGACTGAGATGCTGCGTAGTGAACTCTATATACAGCGCATTATGATGTCAGTGTGGTGAACTCAACATATAGCGGACGATGATGTCATTGTAGCGAACTCTATATACAACTAAAATGTCAATGTAGTGAACTCTATATACAGCGGACGATGATGTCCGTGTAGTGAACATTTTATACAGCGCACGGTGATGTCAGTGTAGCGAACTCTATATACAACTGACTAAAATGTCAATGTAGTGAACTCTATATACAGCGGACGATGATGTCCGTGTAGTGAACATTTTATACAGCGCACGATGATGTCATGTGAAAGAAAAAAATATTTTTTTTCTTCGTAATAACTCTCATTCGATGCTGCTCCAATCTTAAGGTACCGGGCGAAACATGATGTCAGTGTAGCGAAATCTATAAACAGCGGACGATGATGCTAGTGTATCGAACTTTATATACAGCTGAGTGAGATGTCAATGAAGTGAACTCTATATACAGCGGACGATGATATCAGTGTAGCGAACTCTATGTACAGCGGACAATGATTTCAACGTAGTGTACTCTATATACAGCTGACAGAGATGCTGCGCAGTGAACTCTATATACAGCGCATTATGATGTCAGTGTGGTGAACTCTACATATAGCGGACGATGATGTCAGTGTAGCGAACTCTATATACAACTGACTGAAATGTCAATGTAGTGAACTCTATATACAGCGGACGATGATGTCAGTGTAGTGAACTCTATATACAGCGCACGATGATGTCAATGTAGCGAACTCTATATACAGCTGAATAGCATGTCAGTGAAAAGTAGTTTTTGCATGGACGATAAAATGTCAGTGTAGCGAAATCTACATACAACTGACTATGACGTCAGCGTAGCGAAATCTACATACAACTGCCTATGTTATCTGCGTAGCGCAGTTTTTACACAGTTGACTGTGATGGCATTGTACCAAATTCTTCATACTGCAGACTTTTATGTCAGTGTTGAGCAGTCTTTACACATATGATTATGATGTTTGTGCAGCGCACTCTACATACTGCGAACGATGATGTTGGTGTAGCGAACTCTATATACAGCTGACTGAGATGTCAATGAAGTGAACTCTATATACAGCGCACGATGATGTCAGTGTAGCGAACTCTATGTACAGAGGACGATGATGTCAACGTAGTGTACTCTATATACTGCTGACTGAGATGCTGCGTAGTGAACTCTATATACAGCGCATTATGATGTCAGTGTGGTGAACTCTACATATAGCTGACGATGATGTCAGTGTAGCGAACTCCATATACAACTGACTGAAATGTCAATGTAGTGAACTCTATATACAGCGGACGATGATGTCAGATTAGCGAACTCTCTATACAGCTGACTGAGATGTCAATGTGTAAACTCTATATACAGCGGACGATGATGTCAGCGTAGTGAAACTCTATATACAGCTGACTGAGATGTATGCGTAGTGAACTCTATATACAGCACACGATGATGTCAGTGTGGTGAACTCTATATATACAAGCAGACGATGATGTCAGCGTAGCGAACTATATATACAGCTGACTGATATCAACGTAGGGTACTCTATATACAGCGGACGATGATGTCAGTGTAGTGTACTCGATCAACAGCGAACGATGATGTTTGCGTATCGAGCTCGGCTGACTGAGATTTCAATATAGTACTCTCTATATACAGCGCACGATGATGTCGGCGTAGCGAACTATATATACAGCTGACTGAGATGTCAGTGTAGCGAAACTCTATATACAGCGGAAGATGATGTCAGTGTAGTGTAGTGAACATTATAAAAAGTGCAAGATGATGTCAGTGTAGCAAACTCTATGTACAGCGGACGATGATGTCAACGTAGTGTACTCTATATACAGCTGACTGAGATGCTGCGTAGTGAAACTATATATACAGCGCATTATGATGTCAGTGTAGTGAACTCAACATATAGCGGACGATGATGTCATTGTAGCGAACTCTATATACAGCTGACTGAAATGTCAATGTAGTGAACTCTATATACAGCGGACGATGATGTCAGTGTAGTGAACATTTTATACAGCGCACGATGATGTCAGTGTAGCGAACTCTATATACAACTGACTAAAATGTCAATGTAGTGAACTCTATATACAGCGGACGATGATGTCCGTGTAGTGAACATTTTATACAGCGCACGATGATGTCAGTGAAAGACAAAAAATATTTTTTTCTTCGTAATAATCTCATTCGATGCTGCTCCAATCTTAAGGTACCGGGCGAAACATGATGTCAGTGTAGCGAAATCTATAAACAGCGGACGATGATGTCAGTGTAGTCGAACTTTATATACAGCTGACTGAGATGTCAATGAAGTGAACTCTATATACAGCGGACGATGATATCAGTGTAGCGAACTCTATGTACAGCGGACACGATGATTTCAACGTAGTGTACTCTATATACAGCTGACAGAGATGTCTGCGCAGTGAACTCTATATACAGCGCATATGATGATGTCAGTGTGGTGAACTCTACATATAGCGGACGATGATGTCAGTGTAGCGAACTCTATATACAACTGACTGAAATGTCAATGTAGTGAACTCTATATACAGCGGAGACGATGATGTCAGTGTAGTGAACTCTATATACAGCGCACGATGATGTCAATGTAGCGAACTCTATATACAGCTGAACTGATGATCAGTGAAAAAGTAGTTTTTGCATGGACGATAAAATGTCAGTGTAGCGAAATCTACATACAACTGACTATGACGTCAGCGTAGCGAAATCTACATACAACTGCCTATGATCTGCGTAGCGCAGTTTTTACACAGTTGACTGTGATGGCATTGTACCAAATTCTTCATACTGCAGACTTTTATATCAGTGTTGAGCAGTCTTTACACATATGATTATGATGTTTGTGCATGATCTCATACTGCGAACGACTCTATGTACAGTAGACGATGAGCTGACTGAGATGTCAATGAACTCTATATACAGCGCACGATGATGTCATGTAGCGAACTCTATGTACAGAGGACGATGATGTCAACGTAGTGTACTCTATATACTGCTGACTGAGATCTGCGTAGTGAACTCTATATACAGCGCATTATGATGTCAGTGTGGTGAACTCTACATATAGCTGACGATGATGTCAGTGTAGCGAACTCCATTTACAACTGACTGAAATGTCATGTAGTGAACTCTATATACAGCGGACGATGATGTCAGATAGCGAACTCTCTATACAGCTGACGAGATGTCAATGTAAACTCTATATACAGCGGACGATGATGTCAGTGTAGCGAACTCTATATACAGCTGACTGAGATGTCTGCGTAGTGAACTCTATATACAGCACACGATGATGTCAGTGTAGTGAACTCTATATACAGCTGACAATGATGTCAGCGTAGGAAACTATATATACAGCGGACGATGATGTCAACGTAGGGTACTCTATATATATACAGCGACTGAGATGTCAGTGTAGAGTACTCGATATACAGCGAACGATGATGTTTGCGTATCGAGCTCGGGCTGACTGAGATTTCAATATAGTACTCTCTATATACAGCGCACGATGATGTCGGCGTAGCGAACTTCATATATACAGCTGACTGAGATGTCAGTGTAGCGAATTCTATATACAGCGGAAGATGATGTCAGTGTAGTGTAGTGAACATTATAAAAAGTGCAAGATGATGTCAGTGTAGCAAACTCTATGTACAGCGGACGATGATGTCAACGTAGTGTACTCTATATACAGCTGACTGATGATGCTGCGTAGTGAACTCTATATACAGCGCATTATGATGTCAGTGTGGTGAACTCAACATATAGCGGACGATGATGTCATTGTAGCGAACTCTATATACACTGACTAAAATGTCAATGTAGTGAACTCTATATACAGCGGACGATGATGTCCGTGTAGTGAACATTTTATATACAGCGCACGATGATGTCAGTGTAGCGAACTCTATATACAACTGACTGAAATGTCAATGTAGTGAACTCTATATACAGCGGACGATGATGTCCGTGTAGTGAACATTATATACAGCGCACGATGATGTCATGAAAGACAAAAAATATTTTTTTTCTTCGTTATAACTCTCATTCGATGCTGCTCCAATCTTAGGTACCGGGCGAAACATGATGTCAGTGTAGCGAAATCTATAAACAGCGGACGATGATGCTAGTGTATCGAACTTTATATACAGCTGAGTGCGATGTCAATGAAGTGAACTCTATATACAGCGGACGATGATATCAGTGTAGCGAACTCTATGTACAGCGGACGATGATTTCAACGTAGTGTACTCTATATACAGCTGACAGAGATGCTGCGCAGTGAACTCTATATACAGCGCATTATGATGTCAGTGTGGTGAACTCTACATATAGCTGACGATGATGTCAGTGTAGCGAACTCCATATACAACTGACTGAAATGTCAATGTAGTGAACTCTATATACAGCGGACGATGATGTCAGATTAGCGAACTCTCTATACAGCTGACTGAGATGTCAATGTAAACTCTATATACAGCGGACGATGATGTCAGCGTAGCGAACTTCATATACAGCTGACTGAGATATCTGCGTAGTGAACTCTATATACAGCACACGATGATGTCAGTGTAGTGAACATTTTATACAGCGCACGATGATGTCAGTGTAGCGAACTCTATATACAGCGGACGATGATGTCAACGTAGTGTACTCTATATACAGCTGACTGAGATGTCTGCGTAGTGAACTCTATATACAGCACACGATGATGTCAGTGTGGTGAACTCTACATAAAGCAGACAATGATGTCAGTGTAGGGAACTATATATACAGCTGACTGAAATATCAACGTAGGGTACTCTATATACAGCGGACGATGATGTCAGTGTAGGGTACTCGATCAACAGCGAACGATGATGTTAGTGTATCGAACTCGGCTGACTGAGATTTCAATATAGTATTCTCTATATACAGCGCACGATGATGTCGGCGTAGCGAACTTCATATATACAGCTGACTGAGATGTCAGTGTAGCGAATTCTATATTTAGCGGAAGATGATGTCAGTGTAGTGTAGTGAAATTATAAAAAGTGCAAGATGATGTCAGTGTAGCAAACTCTATGTACAGCGGACGATGATGTCAACGTAGTGTACTCTATATACAGCTGACTGAGATGCTGCGTAGTGAACTCTATATACAGCGCATTATGATGTCAGTGTGGTGAACTCAACATATAGCGGACGATGATGTCATTGTAGCGAACTCTATATACAACTGACTAAAATGTCAATGTAGTGAACTCTATATACAGCGGACGATGATGTCCGTGTAGTGAACATTTTATACAGCGCACGGTGATGTCAGTGTAGCGAACTCTATATACAACTGACTAAAATGTCAATGTAGTGAACTCTATATACAGCGGACGATGATGTCCGTGTAGTGAACATTTTATACAGCGCACGGTGATGTCAGTGTAGCAAACTCTATATACAACTGACTGAGATGTCAATGAAGTGAACTCTATATACAGCGGAGGATGATGTCAGTGTAGTGAACTCTATATACAGCGCACGATGATGTCAACGTAGTGAACTCTAGATACAGCGCACGATGATGTCGGCGTAGCGAACTTCATATACGGCTGACTGAGATGTCAGTGTAGTGATCTCTATATACAGGGACGATGATGTCGGCGTAGTGAACTTCATTATAGCTGACTGAGATGTCAATGTAGCGAATTCTATATTCAGCGGAAAATGATGTCAGTGTAGCGAAATCTATAAACAGCGGACGATGATGCTAGTGTATCGAACTTTATATACAGCTGACTGAGATGTCAATGAAGTGAACTCTATATACCGCGGACGATGATATCAGTGTAGCGAACTCTATGTACAGCAGACGATGATTTCAAAGTAGTGTACTCTATATACAGCTGACAGATGATGCTGTGTAGTGAACTCTATATACAGCGCACGATGATGTCAGTGTGGTGAACTCTACATATAGCGACGATGATGTCAGTGTAGTGAACTCTCTATACAGCTGACTGAAATATCAACGTAGGTTACTCTATATACAGCGGACGATGATGTCAGTGTAGGGTACTCGATCAACAGCGAACGATGATGTTAGTGTAACGAAATCGGCTGACTGAGATTTCAATATAGTGATTCTCTATATACAGCGCACGATGATGTCGGCGTAGCGAACTTCATATACAGCTGACTGAGATGTCAATGTAGCGAATTCTATATTCAGCGGAAGATGATGTCAGTGTAGTAAACATTATAAAAAGTGCACGATGATGTCAGTGTAGCGAACTCTATGTACAGCGGACGATGATGTCAACGTAGTGTACTCTATATACAGCTGACTGAGATGCTGCGTAGTGAACTCTATATACAGCGCATTATGATGTCAGTGTGGTGAACTCAACATATAGCGGACGATGATGTCATGTGTAGCGAACTCTATATACAGCTGACTAAAATGTCAATGTAGTGAACTCTATATATACAGCGGACGATGATGTCAGTGTAGTGAACATTTTATACAGCGCACGATGATGTCAGTGTAGCGAACTCTATATACAACTGAAAATGTCAATGTAGTGAAACTCTATATACAGCGGACGATGATGATGTCAGTGTGTAGTGAACTCTATATACAGCGCACGGATGATGTCAGTGTAGCAAACTCTATATACAACTGACTGAGATGTCAATGTAGTGAACTCTATATACAGCGGACGATGATGTCAGTGTAGTGAACTCTATATACAGCGCACGATGATGTCAGTGTAGTGAACTCTCTATATACAGCGCACGATGATGTCAGTGTAGCGAACTCTATATACAGCTGACGAACATGTCAGTGAAATCTAGTTATACAGCATAGACGATAAAATGTCAGTGTAGCGAAACTCTATATACAACTGACTATGATGTCAGCGTAGCGAATTCTATATACAACTGACGATGATGTCAGTGTAGCGAACTTTATACACAGTTGACGATGATGGCAGTGTACCAAATTCTTCATACAGCTGACTGAGATGTCAGTGTAGAGAAGTCTATATACACAGATGATTATGATGTCAGTGCAGCGAACTCTATATACTGCGCACGATGATGTCTGTGTAGCGAACTCTATATACAGCTGACTGAGATGTCAATGAAGTGAACTCTATATACAGCGCACGATGATGTCAGTGTAACGAACTCTATGTACAGCGGACGATGATGTCAACGTAGTGTACTCTATATACAGCTGACTGAGATGCTGCGTAGTGAACTCTATATACAGCGCATTATGATGTCAGTGTGGTGAACTCTACATATAGCGGACGATGATGTCAGTGTAGCGAACTCTATATACAACTGACTGAAATGTCAATGTAGTGAACTCTATATACAGCGGACGATGATGTCAGTGTAGTGAACATTTTATACAGCGCACGATGATGTCAGTGTAGCGAACTCTATATACAGCTGACTGAGATGTCAGTGTAGTGAACTCTATATACAGCGGACGATGATGTCAGTGTAGTGAACTCTATATACAGCGCACGATGATGTCAGTGTAGTGAACTCTATATACAGCTGACGATGATGTGTCAGCGTAGCGAACTCTATATACGGCTGACTGATGATGTCAGTGTAGTGACTCTCTATACACAGGGACGATGATGTCGGCGTAGTACAAATTCTATATACAGCTGACTGAGATGTCAGTGTAGCGTCTTCTCTACACATCAGCGGAAAATGATGTCTGTGTAGCGAACTCTACATACAGCGGACGATGATGTCAGTGTAGCGAACTCTATATACAGCTGACTGAGATGTCAATGAAGTGAACTCTATATACAGCGGACGATGATGTCAGTGTAGCGAACTCTATGTACAGCGGACGATGATGTCAACGTAGTGTACTCTATATACAGCTGACTGAGATGATGCTGCGTAGTGAACTCTATATACAGCGCAATATGATGTCAGTGTAGTGAACTCTACATATAGCGGACGATGATGTCAGTGTAGCGAACTCTATATACAACTGACTGAAATGTCAATGTAGTGAACTCTATATACAGCGGACGATGATGTCAGTGTAGTGAACTCTATATACAGCGACACGATGATGTCAGTGTAGCGAAACTCTATATACAGCTGACTGATGATGTCAGTGTAGTGAACTCTATATACACGGACGATGATGTCAATGTAGTGAACGAACTCTATACAGCGGTACATCGATGATGTCAGTGTAGCGAACTCTATATACAGCTGACGATGATGTCAGTGTGAACTCTATATACAGCTGATGATGTCAGTGTAGTGAACTCTATATAGTGAACGATCTATATACAGCTGACGATGATGTCAGCTGACTGATGTAGTGAACTCTATATACAGCTGACGATGATGTCGAACTCGTAGTGACGAACTCTATATACATATATGACTGATGATGATGTCAGTGTGTAGCGAACTCTATATACAGCGGACGATGATGTGTCAGTGTAGCGAACTCTATATATACAGCGGACGATGATGTCAGTGTAGCGAACTCTATATACAGCGGACGATGATGATGTCAGTGTAGTGAACTCTATATACAGCTGACGACTGATGATGTCAATGTAGCGAAAACTCTATATACAGCTGACGATGATGTCAGTGTAGTAGAACTCTATATACAGCGCACGATGATGTCAGTGTAGTGAACTCTATATACAGCTGACGATGATGTCAAGTGTAGCGAACTCTATATACAGCTGACTGATGATGTCAGTGTGTAGTGAACTCTATATTACAGCGGACGATGATGTCAGTGTAGTGAACTCTATATACAGGCGATGATGATGTCATGTCAGTGTAGCGAACTCTATATACAGCTGACTGATGATGTCAGTGTAGTGAACTCTATATACAGCGCACGATGATGTCAGTGTAGTGAACTCTATATACAGCGCACGATGATGTCAGTGTAGCGAACTCTATATACAGCTGAATAGCATGTCAGTGAAAAGTAGTTTTTGCATAGACGATAAAATGTCAGTGTAGCGAAATCTACATACAACTGACGATGATGTCAGCGTAGCGAACTCCACATACAACTGCCTATGATATCTGCGTAGCGCACTTTTTACACAGTTGACTGTGATGGCATTGTACCAAATTCTTCATACTGCAGACTTTTATGTCAGTGTTGAGCAGTCTTTACACATATGATTATGATGTCTGTGCAGCGCACTCTACATACTGCGAACGATGATGTTTGTGTAGCGAACTCTATATACAGCTGACTGAGATGTCAACGAAGTGAACTCTATATACAGCGCACGATGATGTCAGTGTAGCGAACTCTATGAACAGAGGACGATGATGTCAACGTAGTGTACTCTATATACTGCTGACTGAGATGCTGAGTAGTGAACTCTATATACAGCGCATTATGATGTCAGTGTGGTGAACTCTACATATAGCTGACGATGATGTCAGTGAAGCGAACTCCATATACAACTGACTGAAATGTCAATGTAGTGAACTCTATATACAGCGGACGATGATGATGTCAGATTAGCGAACTCTCTATACAGCTGACTGAGATGTCAATGTACTCTCTATATACAGCGGACGATGATGTCAGCGTAGCGAACTTCATATACAGCTGACTGAGATATATGCGTAGTGAACTATATACAGCACACGATGATGTCAGTGTAGTGAACATTTTATACAGCGCACGATGATGTCAGTGTAGCGAACTCTATATACAGCGGCCGATGATGTCAACGTAGTGTACTCTATATACAGCTGACTGAGATGTCTGTGTAGTGAACTCTATATACAGCACACGATGATGTCAGTGTGGTGAACTCTACATAAAGCAGACAATGATGTCAGTGTAGGGAACTATATATACAGCTGACTGAAATATCAACGTAGGGTACTCTATATACAGCGGACGATGATGTCAGTGTAGGGTACTCGATCAACAGCGAACGATGATGTTAGTGTATCGAACTCGGCTGACTGAGATTTCAATATAGTATTCTCTATATACAGCGCACGATGATGTCGGCGTAGCGAACTTCATACACAGCTGACTGAGATGTCAATGTAGCGAATTCTATATTCAGCGGAAGATGATGTCAGTGTAGTGTAGTGAACATTATAAAAAGTGCACGATGATGTCAGTGTAGCGAACTCTATGTACAGCGGACGATGATGTCAACGTAGCGTACTCTATATACAGCTGACTGAGATGCTGCGTAGTGAACTCTATATACAGCGCATTATGATGTCAATGTGGTGAACTCAACATATAGCGGACGATGATGTCATTGTAGCGAACTCTATATACAACTGACTAAAATGTCAATGTAGTGAACTCTATATACAGCGGACGATGATGTCCGTGTAGTGAACATTTTATACAGCGCACGATGATGTCAGTGTAGAGAACTCTATATACAACTGACTGAGATGTCAATGAAGTGAACTCTATATACAGCGGACGATGATGTCAGTGTATTGAACTCTATATACAGCGCACGATGATGTCAACGTAGTGAACTCTAGATACAGCGCACGATGATGTCGGCGTAGCGAACTTCATATACGGCTGACTGAGATGTCAGTATAGTGATCTCTATATACAGGGGACGATGATGTCGGCGTAGCGAACTTCATATACAGCTGACTGAGATGTCAATGTAGCGAATTCTATATTCAGCGGAAAATGATGTCAGTGTAGCGAAATTTATCAACAGCGGACGATGATGCTAGTGTATCGAACTTTATATACAGCTGACTGAGATGTCAATGAAGTGAACTCTATATACAGCGGACGATGATATCAGTGACGATGATATCAGTGTAGCGAACTCTATGTACAGCGGACGATGATTTCAACGTAGTGTACTCTATATACAAATGACTGAAATGTCAATGTAGTGAACTCTATATACAGCGGACGATGATGTCAGTTTAGTGAACTCTATATACAGCGCACGATGATGTCAATGTAGTGAACTCTATATACAGCGCACGATGATGTCAGTGTAGCGAACTCTATATACAGCTGAATAGCATGTCAGTGAAAAGTAGTTTTTGCATAGACGATAAAATGTCAGTGTAGCGAAATCTACATACAACTGACTATGACGTCAGCGTAGCGAAATCTACATACAACTGCCTATGATATCTGCGTAGCGCAGTTTTTACACAGTTGACTATGATGGCATTGTACCAAATTCTTCATACTGCAGACTTTTATGTCAGTGTTGAGCAGTCTTTACACATATGATTATGATGTCTGTGCAGCGCACTCTATATACTGCGAACGATGATGTTTGTGTAGCGAACTCTATATACAGCTGACTGAGATGTCAATGAAGTGAACTCTATATACAGCGCACGATGATGTCAGTGTAGCGAACTCTATGAACAGAGGACGATGATGTCAACGTAGTGTACTCTATATACTGCTGACTGAGATGCGTATGATGTCAGCGCATTGTATGTCAGTGTGGTGAACTCTACATATAGCTGACGATGATGTCAGTGAGCGAACTCCATATATAAGCTGACTGAAATGTCAATGTAGTGAACTCTATATACAGCGGACGATGATGATGATGTCAGTGTAGATGTCAATGAACTCTCTATATACAGCGACGATGATGTCGTAGCGTGTGACTGCGATATATGCGTAGTGAACTATATATACAGCACAAGCTGACTGATGATACAGTCACGATGTAGTGTAGCGAACTCTATATACAGCGGACGATGATGTCAACGTAGTGTACTCTATATACAGCTGACTGAGATGTCTGTGTAGTGAACTCTATATACAGCGGACGATGATGTCAGTGTAGTGAACTCTACATATAGCAGCTGACTGGAAGATGTCTGAAATATCAACGTAGGGTACTCTATATACAGCGGACGATGATGTCAGTGTAGGGTACTCGATCAACAGCGAACGATGATGTTAGTGTATCGAACTGACTGAGATTTCAATATAGTATTCTCTATATACAGCGCACGATGATGTCGGTAGCGAACTTCATATACAGCTGACTGAGATGTCAATGTAGCGAATTCTATATTCAGCGGAAGATGATGTCAGTGTAGTGTAGTGAACATTATAAAAAGTGCACGATGATGTCAGTGTAGCGAACTCTATGTACAGCGGACGATGATGTCAACGTAGCGTACTCTATATACAGCTGACTGAGATGCTGCGTAGTGAACTCTATATACAGCGCATTATGATGTCAGTGTGGTGAACTCAACATATAGCGGACGATGATGTCATTGTAGCGAACTCTATATACAACTGACTAAAATGTCAATGTAGTGAACTCTATATACAGCGGACGATGATGTCCGTGTAGTGAACATTTTATACAGCGCACGATGATGTCAGTGTAGAGAACTCTATATACAACTGACTGAGATGTCAATGAAGTGAACTCTATATACAGCGGACGATGATGTCAGTGTATTGAACTCTATATACAGCGCACGATGATGTCAACGTAGTGAACTCTAGATACAGCGCACGATGATGTCGGCGTAGCGAACTTCATATACGGCTGACTGAGATGTCAGTATAGTGATCTCTATATACAGGGGACGATGATGTCGGCGTAGCGAACTTCATATACAGCTGACTGAGATGTCAATGTAGCGAATTCTATATTCAGCGGAAAATGATGTCAGTGTAGCGAAATTTATCAACAGCGGACGATGATGCTAGTGTATCGAACTTTATATACAGCTGACTGAGATGTCAATGAAGTGAACTCTATATACAGCGGACGATGATATCAGTGTAGCGAACTCTATGTACAGCGGACGATGATTTCAACGTAGTGTACTCTATATACAAATGACTGAAATGTCAATGTAGTGAACTCTATATACAGCGGACGATGATGTCAGTTTAGTGAACTCTATATACAGCGCACGATGATGTCAATGTAGTGAACTCTAAATACAGCGAACGATGATGTCAGTGTAGCAAACTCTATATACAGCTGAATAGCATGTCAGTGAAAAGTAGTTTTTGCATAGACGATAAAATGTCAGTGTAGCGAAATCTACATACAACTGACTATGACGTCAGCGTAGCGAAATCTACATACAACTGCCTATGATATCTGCGTAGCGCAGTTTTTACACAGTTGACTGTGATGGTATTGTACCAAATTCTTCATACTGCAGACTTTTATGTCAGTGTTGAGCAGTCTTTACACATATGATTATGATGTCTGTGCAGCGCACCCTACATACTGCGAACGATGATGTTTGTGTAGCGAACTCTATATACAGCTGACTGAGATGTCAATGAAGTGAACTCTATATACAGCGCACGATGATGTCCGTGTAGCGAACTCCATGTACAGAGGACGATGATGTCAACGTAGTGTACTCTATATACTGCTGACTGAGATGCTGCGTAGTGAACTCTATATACAGCGCATTATGATGTCAGTGTGGTGAACTCTACATAGAGCTGACGATGATCTCTGTGTAGCGAACTCCATATACAACTGACTGAAATGTCAATGTAGTGAACTCTATATACAACTGACTGAGATGTCAATGAAGTGAACTCTATATACAGCGGACGATGATGTCAGTGTAGTGAACTCTCTATACAGCGCACGATGATGTCAACGTAGTGAACTCTAGATACAGCGCACGATGATGTCGGCGTAGCGAACTTCATATACAGCTGACTGAGATGTCAATGTAGCGAATTCTATATTCAGCGGAAGATGATGTCAGTGTAGTGTAGTGAACATTATAAAAAGTGCACGATGATGTCAGTGTAGCGAACTCTATGTACAGCGGACGATGATATCGGCGTAGCGAACTTCATATACGCTTACTGAGATGTCAGTATAGTGATCTCTATATACAGCGCACGATGATGTCGGCGTAGCGAACTTCATATACAGCTGACTGAGATGTCAATGTAGCGAATTCTATATTCAGCAGAAAATGATGTCAGTGTAGCGAAATCTATAAACAGCGGACGATGATGCTAGTGTATCGAACTTTATATACAGCTGACTGAGATGTCAATGAAGTGAACTCTATATACAGCGGACGATGATATCAGTGTAGCGAACTCTATGTACAGCGCACGATGATTTCAACGTAGTAGTGAACTCTATATACAGCGCATTATGATGTCAGTGTGGTGAACTACATATAGCGGACGATGATGTCAGTGTAGCGAACTCTATATACAACTGACTGAAATGTCAATGTAGCGAGCTCTATATACAGCGGACGATGATGTCAGTGTAGTGAACTCTATATGCAGCACACGATGATGTCAATGTAGTGAACTCTAAATACAGCGCACAATTATGTCAGTGTA
>JAXDRA010000769.1:0-26652 GCA_034190875.2 Urechis unicinctus
ACCAAAAGGATTTTGTACTGACAACGATTTGGTCTTAGGTGGCCAACCTTGTAAACCTGATTATAAATGTAAGGGAAATTCCTTCTTTGGGTTGACAAAAATAACTGCCTCCGTGGCCTAATGGATAAGGCACCGGCCTCCTAAGCCGGGGATTGCGGGTTCGAGTCCCGTCGGAGGTGAAGGAATGAATTTTGTGTTAATTCAGCTTAATCTCCTTTCCAAGCACAATTCTTCGTCTAATTGTTGATCTACACAATGCAAAGTCAATGATCACATCTGAACATCTTTTGAGCCCATTTTTTAAAATAATCTCGCTATGTAGAAAACGGAGGGAGATTGGGCATAACACACCAAACGTTTTTTGCAAAAATAATTGGAAGTCGGAATTATCATTTACAGCGTTAATAAATACTCATGACAACCAATATCTACGCAGCTGATCTCTTAACGAAATGAGAGCCAAAATTAATGTTCGACTTGAGAATCATGACTGCCGCCGTTGCCTAATGAATAAAGCACCAGCCTCCTAGGCCGGGGATTCGAGATCCGATATACTTTAAGGAAGACGAATACAGTTAAATGTATTTACTTTCCTTTACATGCAATTTTGCTTTAGGAGTATCATAACTGTGATATACAAGATCAATGATGACATTTGCGAATCTTTTCAATTCATTGGTTAAATGAAATACTTCGGATGATTGATAATTGAAAGAAATGCGACGTAATCAATTGTTGCTGATCATCCTTAAGCCACATATAACCAAAAGGATTTTGTACTGACAACGATTTGGTCTAAGGTGGCCAGCCTTGTAAACCTGATTATAAATGTAAGGGAAATTCCTTCTTTGGGTTGGCAAATATAACTGCCTCCGTGGCCTAATGGATAAGGCACCGGCCTCCTAAGCCGGGGATTGCGGGTTCGAGTCCCGTCGGAGGTGAAGGAATGAATTTTGTGTTAATTCAGCTTAATCTTCTTTCCAAGCACAATTCTTCGTGTAATTGTTGATCTACACAATGCAAAGTCAATTATCACATCTGAACATCTTTTGAGCCCATTTTTACAAATAATATTGCTATGTAGAAAACGGAGGGAGATTGGGCATAACACACCAAACGTTTTGCAAAAATAATTGGAAGTCGGAATTATCATTTACAGCCCTAATATATACTCATGACCACCAATATCTACGCAGCTGATCTCTTAACGAAATTAGAGGCAAAATAAGTGTTCGACTTGAGAATAACGACTGCCGCCGTTGCCTATTGGTTAAGGCACCAGCCTCCTAAGCCGGGGATTCGAGATCCGATATACATTAAAGAAGACGAATACAAATATTTGCGTTAAATGTGTTGACTATCCGCTACGTGCAATTTTGCATCTAGGAATATCATGACCAAAAGGATTTTGTACTGGCAACAATTTGTTCTTAGGTAACCAGCAACCAGCATTGTAAAACCTGAATAGAAAAGTAATGGAAATTCCATCTTTAAGTTATGCAATGTGCTTGCCTCCGTGGCCCAATGGATAAGGCACCGGCCTCCTTAGCCGGGGATTCGAGATCCGATATACGTTAAAGAAGACGAATACAAATATTTGCGTTAAATGTGTTTACTTTCCTTTACATGTAATTTTGCTTTAGGAGTATCATAACTGTGATATACAAGATCAATGATGATCTGCTCATCTTTTCAATTCATTGGTTAAATGAAATACTTCGGATGATTGATAATTGAAAGAGATGCGACGTAATCAATTGTTGCTGATCATCGTTAAGCCACATATAACCAAAAGGATTTTGTACTGACAACGATTTGGTCTTAGGTGGCCAACCTTGTAAACCTGATTATAAATGTAAGGGAAATTCCTTCTTTGGTTTGCAAAAATAACTGCCTCCGTGGCCTAATGGATAAGGCACCGGCCTCCTAAGCCGGGGATTGCGGGTTCGAGTCCCGTCGGAGGTGAAGGAATGAATTTTGTGTTAATTCAGCTTAATCTCTTCTTTCCAAGCACAATTCTTCGTGTAATTGTTGATCTACACAATGCAAAGTCAATTATCACATCTGAACATCTTTTGAGCCCATTTTTACAAATAATCTCGCTATGTAGAAAACGGAGGGAGATTGGGCATAACACACCAAACGTTTTGCAAAAATAATTGGAAGTCGGAATTATCATTTACAGCGTTAATAAATACTCATGACCACCAATATCGCAGCAGCTGATCTCTTAACGAAATGAGAGCCAAAATAAGTGTTCGACTTGAGAATCATGACTGCCTCCGTTGCCTAATGAATAAAGCACCAGCCTCCTAAGCCGGGGATTCGAGATCCGATATACTTTAAAGAAGACGAATACAAATATTTGCGTTAAATGTGTTGACTATCCGCTACAATTTTCCTTTATCATGACCCAAAAGGATTTTTTGCAACAATTTGTTCTTAGGATTGTAAACCATAACTGTAATATCCATCTTTAAGATGGCCCAATGGATGATGACATTTTGCTTTAGGAGTATCATAACTGTGATAGGCAAGATCAATTGATGACATCTTTCTAATCTTTTTAATTCATTGGTTTAATTTTTTATCATAAATCCAATGGTTAAATGAAATACTTCGGATGATTGATAATTGAAAGAGATGCGACGTAATCAATTGTTGCTGATCATCGTTAAGCCACATATAACCAAAAGGATTTTGTACTGACAACGATTTGGTCTAAGGTGGCCAGCCTTGTAAACCTGATTATAAATGTAAGGGAAATTCCTTCTTTGGGTTGGCAAATATAACTGCCTCCGTGGCCTAATGGATAAGGCACCGGCCTCCTAAGCCGGGGATTGCGGGTTCGAGTCCCGTCGGAGGTGAAGGAATGAATTTTGTGTTAATTCAGCTTAATCTTCTTTCCAAGCACAATTCTTCGTGTAATTGTTGATCTACACAATGCAAAGTCAATTATCACATCTGAACATCTTTTGAGCCCATTTTTTTACAAATAATATTGCTATGTAGAAAACGGAGGGAGATTGGGCATAACACACCAAACGTTTTGCAAAAATAATTGGAAGTCGGAATTATCATTTACAGCCCCCTATATATATACTCATGACCACCAATATCTACGCAGCTGATCTCTTAACGAAATTAGAGGCAAAATAAGTGTTCGACTTGAGAATAACGACTGCCGCCGTTGCCTATTGGTTAAGGCACCAGCCTCCTAAGCCGGGGATTCGAGATCCGATATACATTAAAGAAGACGAATACAAATATTTGCGTTAAATGTGTTGACTATCCGCTACGTGCAATTTTGCATCTAGGAATATCATGACCAAAAGGATTTTGTACTGGCAACAATTTGTTCTTAGGTAACCAGCATTGTAAAAACCTGAATAGAAAAGTAATGGAAATTCCATCTTTAAGTTATGCAATGTGCTTGCCTCCGTGGCCCAATGGATAAGGCACCGGCCTCCTTAGCCGGGGATTCGAGATCCGATATACGTTAAAGAAGACGAATACAAATATTTGCGTTAAATGTGTTTACTTTCCTTTACATGTAATTTTGCTTTAGGAGTATCATAACTGTGATATACAAGATCAATGATGACATCTGCTCATCTTTTCAATTCATTGGTTAAATGAAATACTTCGGATGATTGATAATTGAAAGAGATGCGACGTAATCAATTGTTGCTGATCATCGTTAAGCCACATATAACCAAAAGGATTTTGTACTGACAACGATTTGGTCTTAGGTGGCCAACCTTGTAAACCTGATTATAAATGTAAGGGAAATTCCTTCTTTGGGGTTGGCAAATATAACTGCCTCCGTGGCCTAATGGATAAGGCACCGGCCTCCTAAGCCGGGGATTGCGGGTTCGAGTCCCGTCGGAGGTGAAGGAATGAATTTTGTGTTAATTCAGCTTAATCTTCTTTCCAAGCACAATTCTTCGTGTAATTGTTGATCTACACAATGCAAAGTCAATTATCACATCTGAACATCTTTGAGCCCATTTTTACAAATAATCTCGCTATGTAGAAAACGGAGGGAGATTGGGCATAACACACCAAACGTTTTGCAAAAATAATTGGAAGTCGGAATTATCATTTACAGCGTTAATAAATACTCATGACCACCAATATCTACGCAGCTGATCTCTTAACGAAATGAGAGCCAAAATTATTGTTCGACTTGAGAATCATGACTGCCTCCGTTGCCTAATGAATAAAGCACCAGCCTCCTAAGCCGGGGATTCGAGATCCGATATACTTTAAGGAAGACGATTACAAATATTTGCGTTAAATGTGTTTACTTCCGCTACGTGCAATTTTGCATCTAGGAAATCATGACCAAAAGGATTTTTACTGGCAACAATTTGTTCTTAGGTAACTGCATTGTAAATGAATAGAAAAGTAATGGAAATTCCATCTTTAAGTTATGCAATGTGCTTGCCTCCGTGGCCCAATGGATAAGGCACCACCGGCCTCCTTTCGAATCCGATATGGTTAAAGAAGAATACAAATACTTAAATGTGTTTACTTTCCTTTACATGTAATTTTGCTTAGGAGGAATAACTGTGATATACAAGATCAATGATGACATCTGCTCATCTTTTCAATTCATCATGGTTAAATGAAATACTTCGGATGATTGACAATTGAAAGAATGCGACGTAATCAATTGCCTGACATCGTTAAGCCACATATAACCAAAAGGATTTTGTACTGACAACGATTTGGTCTAAGGTGGCCAGCCTTGTAAACCTGATTATAAATGTAAGGGAAATTCCTTCTTTGGGTTGGCAAATATAACTGCCTCCGTGGCCTAATGGATAAGGCACCGGCCTCCTAAGCCGGGGATTGCGGGTTCGAGTCCCGTCGGAGGTGAAGGAATGAATTTTGTGTTAATTCAGCTTAATCTTCTTTCCAAGCACAATTCTTCGTGTAATTGTTGATCTACACAATGCAAAGTCAATTATCACATCTGAACATCTTTTGAGCCATTTTTTACAAATAATATTGCTATGTAGAAAACGGAGGGAGATTGGGCATAACACACCAAACGTTTTGCAAAAATAATTGGAAGTCGGAATTATCATTTACAGCCCTAATATATACTCATGACCACCAATATCTACGCAGCTGATCTATTAACGAAATTAGAGGCAAAATAAGTGTTCGACTTGAGAATAACGACTGCCGCCGTTGCCTATTGGTTAAGGCACCAGCCTCCTAAGCCGGGGATTCGAGATCCGATATACATTAAAGAAGACGAATACAAATATTTGCGTTAAATGTGTTGACTATCCGCTACGTGCAATTTTGCATCTAGGAGGAATATCATGACCAAAAGGATTTTGTACTGGCAACAATTTGTTCTTAGGTAACCAGCATTGTAAACCTGAATAGAAAAGTAATGGAAATTCCATCTTTAAGTTATGCAATGTGCTTGCCTCCGTGGCCCAATGGATAAGGCACCGGCCTCCTTAGCCGGGGATTCGAGATCCGATATACGTTAAAGAAGACGAATACAAATATTTGCGTTAAATGTCTTTTACTTTCCTTTACATGTAATTTTGCTTTAGGAGTATCATAACTGTGATATACAAGATCAATGATGACATCTGCTCATCTTTTCAATTCATTGGTTAAATGAAATACTTCGGATGATTGACAATTTGAGAAATGCGACGTAATCAATTGTTACTGATCATCGTTAAGCCACATGTAACCAAAAGGATTTTGTACTGACAACGATTTGGTCTTAGGTGGCCAACCTTGTAAACCTGATTATAAATGTAAGGGAAATTCCTTCTTTGGGTTGGCAAATTTAACTGCTGCCTCCGTGGCCTAATGGATAAGGCACCGGCCTCCTAAGCCGGGGATTGCGGGTTCGAGTCCCGTCGGAGGTGAAGGAATGAATTTTGTGTTAATTCAGCTTAATCTTCTTTCTAAGCACAATTCTTCGTGTAATTGTTGATCTACACAATGCAAAGTCAATGATCACATCTGAACATCTTTTGAGCATTTTTTTTACAAATAATATTGCTATGTAGAAAACGGAGGGAGATTGGGCATAACACACCAAACGTTTTGCAAAAATAATTGGAAGTCGGAATTATCATTTACAGCCCTAATATATACTCATGACCACCAATATCTACGCAGCTGATCTCTTAACGAAATTAGAGGCAAAATAAGTGTTCGACTTGAGAATAACGACTGCCGCCGTTGCCTATTGGTTAAAGCACCAGCCTCCTAAGCCGGGGATTCGAGATCCGATATACATTAAAGAAGACGAATACAAATATTTGCGTTAAATGTGTTGACTAACTGTGATTACAAGATCAATTGACTGCGCTACGTGCAATTTTGCATCATAGGAATATCATGATAATTGAAAAAAAGGATTTTGTTACTGGCCACAACAAAAGGATTTTGTTGACAACGATTTTCTTAGGTGGCCAACCTTGTAAACCTGATTGTAAGGGAAATTCCTTCTTTTGGGTTGCAAAATAACTGCCTCCGTGGCCTAATGGAAAACCGGTAAGCCGGGGAAATTCGAGTCCCTGAAAATTTTGTGTTAATTCAGCTTAATCTCCTTTGCACAATTCTTCGTCTAATTGTTGATCTACACAATGCAAAGTCAATGATCACATCTGAACATCTTTTGAGCCCATTTTTACAACAAATAAATGGATAAGGATTGGGCATAACACACCAAACGTTTTGCAAAAAATAATTGGAAGTCCGTTGGACTCATGACCACCAATATCTACGCAGTTTTGATCTCTTCCTAATTGTTCGACTTGAGAATCATGACTGCCCCGTTGCCTAATGGTCCTTCCGTCGTAGGCACCAGCCTCCTAAGGGGGATTCGAGATCCGATATACTTTAAAGAAGATTTTAAAAATATTTGCGTTAAATGTGTTTACTTTCCTTTACATGTAATTTTGCTTTAGGAGTATCATAACTGTGATATACAAGATCAATGATGACATCTGCTCATCTTTTCAATTCATTGGTTAAATGAAATACTTCGGATGATTGACAATTGAAAGAAATGCGACGTATCAATTGTTACTGATCATCGTTAAGCCACATGTAACCAAAAGGATTTTGTACTGACAACGATTTGGTCTTAGGTGGCCAGCCTTGTAAACCTGATTATAAATGTAAGGGAAATTCCTTCTTTGGGTTGGCAAATAATAACTGCCTCCGTGGCCTAATGGATAAGGCACCGGCCTCCTAAGCCGGGGATTGCGGGTTCGAGTCCCGTCGGAGGTGAAGGAATGAATTTTGTGTTAATTCAGCTTAATCTTCTTTCCAAGCACAATTCTTCGTGTAATTGTTGATCTACACAATGCAAAATCACTGTCAATGATCACATCTGAACATCTTTTGAGCCCATTTTTACAAATAATATTGCTATGTAGAAAACGGAGGGAGATTGGGCATAACACACCAAACGTTTTGCAAAAAAAATAATTGGAAGTCGGATTATCATTTACAGCCCTAATATATACTCATGACCACCAATATCTACGCAGCTGATCTATTAACGAAATTAGAGGCAAAATAAGTGTTCGACTTGAGAATAACGACTGCCGCCGTTGCCTATTGGTTAAGGCACCAG
Organism: Urechis unicinctus; assembly: GCA_034190875.2. Lineage (NCBI taxonomy): Eukaryota > Metazoa > Annelida > Polychaeta > Xenopneusta > Urechidae > Urechis > Urechis unicinctus. Next base: position 7,634 of record JAXDRA010000769.1, read on the forward strand.
CCTCCTAAGCCGGGGATTCGAGATCCGATATATTATTAAAGAAGACGAATACAAATATTTGCGTTAAATGTGTTGACTATCCGCTACGTGCAATTTTGCATCTAGGAATATCATGACCAAAAGGATTTTGTACTGGCAACAATTTGTTCTTAGGTAACCAGCATTGTAAACCTGAATAGAAAAGTAATGGAAATTCCATCTTTAAGTTATGCAATGTGCTTGCCTCCGTGGCCCAATGGATAAGGCACCGCACCGGCCTCCTTAGCCGGGGATTCGAGATCCGATATACGTTAAAGAAGACGAATACAAATATTTGCGTTAAATGTGTTTACTTTCCTTTACATGTAATTTTGCTTTAGGAGTATCATAACTGTGATATACAAGATCAATGATGACATCTGCTCATCTTTTCAATTCATTGGTTAAATGAAATACTTCGGATGATTGACAATTGAAAGAAATGCGACGTAATCAATTGTTACTGATCATCGTTAAGCCACATATAACCAAAAGGATTTTGTACTGACAACGATTTGGTCTTAGGTGGCCAACCTTGTAAACCTGATTATAAATGTAAGGGAAATTCCTTCTTTGGGTTGGCAAATATAAACTGCCTCCGTGGCCTAATGGATAAGGCACCGGCCTCCTAAGCCGGGGATTGCGGGTTCGAGTCCCGTCGGAGGTGAAGGAATGAATTTTGTGTTAATTCAGCTTAATCTCCTTTCCAAGCACAATTCTTCGTGTAATTGTTGATCTACACAATGCAAAGTCAATGATCACATCTGAACATCTATTGAGCCCATTTTTACAAATAATCTCGCTATGTAGAAAACGGAGGGAGATTGGGCATAACACACCAAACGTTTTGCAAAAATAATTGGAAGTCGGAATTATCATTTACAGCCCTAATATATACTCATGACCACCAATATCTACGCAGCTGATCTATTAACGAAATTAGAGGCAAAATAAGTGTTCGACTTGAGAATAACGACTGCCGCCGTTGCCTATTGGTTAAGGCACCAGCCTCCTAAGCCGGGGATTCGAGATCCGATATACATTAAAGAAGACGAATACAATATTTGCGTTAAATGTGTTGACTATCCGCTACTTGCAATTTTGCATCTAGGAATATCATGACCAAAAGGATTTTGTACTGGCAACAATTTTTCTTAGGTAACCAGCATTGTAAACCTGAATAGAAAAGTAATGGAAATTCCCAAGTTATGCAATGTGCTTGCCTCCGTGGCCCAATGGATAAGGGCACCGGCCTCCTTAGCCGGGGATTCGAGATCCGATATACGTTAAAGAAGACGAATACAAATATTTGCGTTAAATGTGTTTACTTTCCTTTACATGTAATTTTGCTTTAGGAGTATCATAACTGTGATATACAAGATCAATGATGACATCTGCTCATCTTTTTAATCATTGGTTAAATGAAATACTTCGGATGATTGACAATTGAAAGAAATGCGACGTAATCAATTGTTACTGACCATCGTTAAGCCACATGTAACCAAAAGGATTTTGTACTGACAACGATTTGGTCTTAGGTGGCCAACCTTGTAAACCTGATTATAAATGTAAGGGAAATTCCTTCTTTGGGTTGGCAAATATAACTGCCTCCGTGGCCTAATGGATAAGGCACCGGCCTCCTAAGCCGGGGATTGCGGGTTCGAGTCCCGTCGGAGGTGAAGGAATGAATTTTGTGTTAATTCAGCTTAATCTTCTTTCCAAGCACAATTCTTCGTGTAATTGTTGATCTACACAATGCAAAGTCAATTATCACATCTGAACATCTTTTGAGCCCATTTTTACAAATAATATTGCTATGTAGAAAACGGAGGGAGATTGGGCATAACACACCAAACGTTTTGCAAAAAAAAATAATTGGAAGTCGGAATTATCATTTACAGCCCTAATATATACTCATGACCACCAATATCTACGCAGCTGATCTCTTAACGAAATTAGAGGCAAAATAAGTGTTCGACTTGAGAATAACGACTGCCGCCGTTGCCTATTGGTTAAGGCACCAGCCTCCTAAGCCGGGGATTCGAGATCCGATATACATTAAAGAAGACGAATACAAATATTTGCGTTAAATGTGTTGACTATCCGCTACGTGCAATTTTGCATCTAGGAATATCATGACCAAAAGGATTTTGTACTGGCAACAATTTGTTCTTAGGTAACCAGCATTGTAAACCTGAATAGAAAAGTAATGGAAATTCCATCTTTAAGTTATGCAATGTGCTTGCCTCCGTGGCCCAATGGATAAGGCACCGGCCTCCTTAGCCGGGGATTCGAGATCCGATATACGTTAAAGAAGACGAATACAAATATTTGCGTTAAATGTGTTTACTTTCCTTTACATGTAATTTTGCTTTAGGAGTATCATAACTGTGATATACAAGATCAATGATGACATCTGCTCATCTTTTCAATTCATTGGTTAAATGAAATACTTCGGATGATTGATAATTGAAAGAAGATGCGACGTAGTCAATTGTTGCTGACCATCGTTAAGCCACATATAACCAAAAGGATTTTGTACTGACAACGATTTGGTCTTAGGTGGCCCACCTTGTAAACCTGATTATAAATGTAAGGGAAATTCCTTTTTGGGTTGGCAAAAATAACTGCCTCCGTGGCCTAATGGATAAGGCACCGGCCTCCTAAGCCGGGGATTGCGGGTTCGAGTCCCGTCGGAGGTGAAGGAATGAATTTTGTGTTAATTCAGCTTAATCTTCTTTCCAAGCACAATTCTTCGTGTAATTGTTGATCTACACAATGCAAAGTCAATGATCACATCTGAACATCTTTTGAGCCCATTTTTACAAATAATATTGCTATGTAGAAAACGGAGGGAGATTGGGCATAACACACCAAACGTTTTGCAAAAATAATTGGAAGTCGGAATTATCATTTACAGCGTTAATATATACTCATGACCACCAATATCTACGCAGCTGATCTCTTAACGAAATGAGAGCCAAAATATTGTTCGTGTTCGACTTGAGAATAATGACTGCCGCCGTTGCCTAATGAATAAAGCACCAGCCTCCTAAGCCGGGGATTCGAGATCCGATATACTTTAAGAAGACGAATACAAATATTTGCGTTAAATGTGTTTACTTTCCTTTACATGCAATTTTGCTTTAGGAATATCATAACTGTGATAAACAAGATCAATGATGACATTTGCTAATCTTTTGTAACCTGCATTGGTTAAATGAAATACTTCGGATGATTGATAATTGAAAGAAATGCGACGTAATCAATTGTTGCTGATCATCCGTTAAGCCACATATAACCAAAAGGATTTTGTACTGGGAACGAGATTGGTCTAAGGTGGCCAGCCTTGTAAACCTGATTATAAATGTAAGGGACTTTCCTTCATTTGGTTGGCTTTAAAACTATCCTCTGTGGCCTAAATGGATAAGGCACCGGCCTCCTAAGCCGGGGATTCGAGATCCGATATACATTAAAGAAGACGAATACAAAGACAAAATATTTGTTGTTAATCGTTAAGCCACATATAACCAAAAGGATTTTGTACTGACAACGATTTGGTCTAAGGTGGCCAACCTTGTAAACCTGATTATAAATGTAAGGGAAATTCCCTTTTTGGTTGGCAAATATTTAACTGCCTCCGTGGCCTAATGGATAAGGCACCGGCCTCCTAAGCCGGGGATTGCGGGTTCGAGTCCCGTCGGAGGTGAAGGAATGAATTTTGTGTTAATTCAGCTTAATCTTCTTTCCAAGCACAATTCTTCGCATTGCTAATTGTTTGATCTACACAATGCAAAGTCAATGATCACATCTGAACATCTTTTGAGCCCATTTTTTTTTACAAATAATATTGCTATGTAGAAAACGGAGGGGATTGGGCATAACACACCAAACGTTTTGCAAAAATAATTGGAAGTCGGAATTATCATTTACAGCCCTAATATTACTCATGACCAAATCTATTGGAATCTATTTACGGCAAAATTATCGACTTACACTGCCCCGTTGCCTATTGGTTAATGACCAGCCAATAATCTTCGCAGCTGATATCTTAACGAAACGAATACAAATATTAGCGTTAAATGTGTTAATTGCAAATTTCGATCTTGAGAATGAATGATTTTGTTGGGCTGCTTGCTGACGCCCGTTGCCTAATGGATAAGGCACCAGCCTCTAGCCGGGGAAGCCGGGACGAATTCGAGATCCGATATACGTAATGGATAAGAAGACGGGGATTCGAGATCCGATATACGTTAAAGAAGATACAAATATTTGCGTTTAAATGTGTTTACTTTCCTTTACATGTAATTTTGCTTTAGGAGTATCATAACTGTGATATACAAGATCAATGATGACATCTGCTCATCTTTTCAATTCATTGGTTAAATGAAATACTTCGGATGATTGACAATTGAAAGAAATGCGACGTAATCAATTGTTACTGACCATCGTTAAGCCACATGTAACCAAAAGGATTTTGTACTGACAACGATTTGGTCTTAGGTGGCCAACCTTGTAAACCTGATTATAAATGTAAGGGAAATTCCTTCTTTGGGTTGGCAAATATAACTGCCTCCGTGGCCTAATGGATAAGGCACCGGCCTCCTAAGCCGGGGATTGCGGGTTCGAGTCCCGTCGGAGGTGAAAGAATGAATTTTGTGTTAATTCAGCTTAATCTTCTTTCCAAGCACAATTCTTCGTGTAATTGTTGATCTACACAATGCAAAGTCAATGATCACATCTGAACATCTTTTGAGCCATTTTTTTTACAAATATCTTGCTATGTAGAAAACGGAGGGAGATTGGGCATAACACACCAAACGTTTGCAAAAAAATAATTGGAAGTCGGAATTATCATTTACAGCCCTAATATATACTCATGACCACCAATATCTACGCAGCTGATCTCTTAACGAAATTAGAGGCAAAATAAGTGTTCGACTTGAGAATAACGACTGCCGCCGTTGCCTATTGGTTAAGGCACCACCAGCCTCCTAAGCCGGGGATTCGAGATCCGATATACATTAAAGAAGACGAATACAAATATTTGCGTTAAATGTGTTGACTATCCGCTACGTGCAATTTTGCATCTAGGAATATCATGACCAAAAGGATTTTGTACTGGCAACAATTTGTTCTTAGGTAACCAGCATTGTAAACCTGAATAGAAAAGTAATGGAAATTCCATCTTTAAGTTATGCAATGTGCTTGCCTCCGTGGCCCAATGGATAAGGCACCGGCCTCCTTAGCCGGGGATTCGAGATCCGATATACGTTAAAGAAGACGAATACAAATATTTGCGTTTAAATGTGTTTACTTTCCTTTACATGTAATTTTGCTTTAGGAGTATCATAACTGTGATATACAAGATCAATGATGACATCTGCTCATCTTTTCAATTCATTGGTTAAATGAAATACTTCGGATGATTGACAATTGAAAGAAATGCGACGTAATCAATTGTTGCTGATCATCGTTAAGCCACATATAACCAAAAGGATTTTGTACTGACAACGATTTGGTCTTAGGTGGCCAACCTTGTAAAACCTGATTATAAATGTAAGGGAAATTCCTTTTTTGGGTTGGCAAATATAACTGCCTCCGTGGCCTAATGGATAAGGCACCGGCCTCCTAAGCCGGGGATTGCGGGTTCGAGTCCCGTCGGAGGTGAAGGAATGAATTTTGTGTTAATTCAGCTTAATCTCTTCTTTCCAAGCACAATTCTTCGTGTAATTGTTGATCTACACAATGCAAAGTCAATGATCACATCTGAACATCTTTTGAGCCCATTTTTTTTACAAATAATCTCGCTATGTAGAAAACGGAGGGAGATTGGGCATAACACACCAAAACGTTTTGCAAAAATAATTGGAAGTCGGAATTATCATTTCATTTACAGCCCTAATATATACTCATGACCACCAATATCTACGCAGCTGATCTATTAACGAATTAGAGGCAAAATAAGTGTTCGACTTGAGAATAACGACTGCCGCCGTTGCCTATTGGTTAAGGCACCAGCCTCCTAAGCCGGGGGGGATTCGAGATCCGATATACAGACGAATACAAATATTTGCGTTAAATGTGTTGACTATGTTCGAATTTTGCATCTAGGAATATCATGACCAAAAGGATTTTGTACTGGCAACAATTTGTTCTTAGGTAACCAGCATTGTAAACCTAATAGAAAAGTAATGGAAATTCCATCTTTAAGTTATGCAATGTGCTTGCCTCCGTGGCCCAATGGATAAGGCACCGGCCTCCGGGGATTCGAGATCCGATATACGTTAAAGAAGACGAATACAAATATTTGCGTTAAATGTGTTTACTTTCCTTTACATGTAATTTTGCTTTAGGAGTATCATAACTGTGATATACAAGATCAATGATGACATCTGCTCATCTTTTCAATTCATTGGTTAAATGAAATACTTCGGATGATTGATAATTGAAAGAGAAATGCGACGTAATCAATTGTTACTGACCATCGTTAAGCCACATGTAACCAAAAGGATTTTGTACTGACAACGATTTGGTCTTAGGTGGCCAACCTTGTAAACCTGATTATAAATGTAAGGGAAATTCCTTCTTTGGGTTGGCAAATATAACTGCCTCCGTGGCCTAATGGATAAGGCACCGGCCTCCTAAGCCGGGGATTGCGGGTTCGAGTCCCGTCGGAGGTGAAGGAATGAATTTTGTGTTAATTCAGCTTAATCTTCTTTCCAAGCACAATTCTTCGTGTAATTGTTGATCTACACAATGCAAAGTCAATTATCACATCTGAACATCTTTTGAGCCCATTTTTACAAATAATATTGCTATGTAGAAAACGGAGGGAGATTGGGCATAACACACCAAACGTTTTGCAAAAATAATTGGAAGTCGGAATTATCATTTACAGCCCTAATATATACTCATGACCACCAATATCTACGCAGCTGATCTCTTAACGAAAAATTAGAGGCAAAATAAGTGTTCGACTTGAGAATAACGACTGCCGCCGTTGCCTATTGGTTAAGGCACCAGCCTCCTAAGCCGGGGATTCGAGATCCGATATACATTAAAGAAGACGAATACAAATATTTGCGTTAAATGTGTTGACTATCCGCTACGTGCAATTTTGCATCTAGGAATATCATGACCAAAAGGATTTTGTACTGGCAACAATTTGTTCTTAGGTAACCAGCATTGTAAACCTGAATAGAAAAGTAATGGAAATTCCATCTTTAAGTTATGCAATGTGCTTGCCTCCGTGGCCCAATGGATAAGGCACCGGCCTCCTTAGCCGGGGATTCGAGATCCGATATACGTTAAAGAAGACGAATACAAATATTTGCGTTAAATGTGTTTACTTTCCTTTACATGTAATTTTGCTTTAGGAGTATCATAACTGTGATATACAAGATCAATGATGACATCTGCTCATCTTTTCAATTCATTGGTTAAATGAAATACTTCGGATGATTGACAATTGAAAGAAATGCGACGTAGTCAATTGTTACTGACCATCGTTAAGCCACATATAACCAAAAGGATTTTGTACTGACAACGATTTGGTCTTAGGTGGCCAACCTTGTAAACCTGATTATAAATGTAAGGGAAATTCCTTCTTTGGGTTGGCAAAAAATAACTGCCTCCGTGGCCTAATGGATAAGGCACCGGCCTCCTAAGCCGGGGATTGCGGGTTCGAGTCCCGTCGGAGGTGAAGGAATGAATTTTGTGTTAATTCAGCTTAATCTTCTTTCCAAGCACAATTCTTCGTGTAATTGTTGATCTACACAATGCAAAGTCAATGATCACATCTGAACATCTTTTGAGCCCATTTTTTTTACAAATAATCTTGCTATGTAGAAAACGGAGGGAGATTGGGCATAACACACCAAACGTTTTGCAAAAAATAATTGGAAGTCGGAATTATCATTTACAGCGTTAATATATATATATAATATATACTCATGACCACCAATATCTACGCAGCTGATCTCTTAACGAAATTAGAGGCAAAATAAGTGTGTTCGACTTGAGAAAACTGCCGCCGTTGCCTATGGTTGCACCAGCCTCTAAGACGGGGATTCGAGATCCGAATACATTAAAGAAGACGAATACAAATATTTGCCTCCGCTTGCATCTATATCATGACCAAAAGGATTTTGTACTGGCACCTTAGGTAACCAGCCTAAGCCGGGGATTCCATCGAGATCCGATATACTTTAGCGGGGATTCGAGATCCGATATACGTTAAAGAAGACGAATACAAATATTTGCGTTAAATGTGTTTACTTTCCTTTACATGTAATTTTGCTTTAGGAGTATCATAACTGTGATATACAAGATCAATGATGACATGCTGCTAATCTTTTCAATTCATTGGTTAAATGAAATACTTCGGATGATTGATAATTGAAAGAGATGCGACGTAATCAATTGTTGCTGATCATCGTTAAGCCACATATAACCAAAAGGATTTTGTACTGACAACGATTTGGTCTAAGGTGGCCAGCCTTGTAAACCTGATTATAAATGTAAGGGAAATTCCTTCTTTGGGTTGGCAAATATAACTGCCTCCGTGGCCTAATGGATAAGGCACCGGCCTCCTAAGCCGGGGATTGCGGGTTCGAGTCCCGTCGGAGGTGAAGGAATGAATTTTGTGTTAATTCAGCTTAATCTTCTTTCCAAGCACAATTCTTCGTGTAATTGTTGATCTACACAATGCAAAGTCAATGATCACATCTGAACATCTTTTGAGCCCATTTTTACAAATAATATTGCTATGTAGAAAACGGAGGGAGATTGGGCATAACACACCAAACGTTTTGCAAAAATAATTGGAAGTCGGAATTATCATTTACAGCCCTAATATATACTCATGACCACCAATATCTACGCAGCTGATCTCTTAACGAAATTAGAGGCAAAATAAGTGTTCGACTTGAGAATAACGACTGCCGCCGTTGCCTATTGGTTAAGGCACCAGCCTCCTAAGCCGGGGATTCGAGATCCGATATACATTAAAGAAGACGAATACAAATATTTGCGTTAAATGTGTTGACTATCCGCTACGTGCAATTTTGCATCTAGGAATATCATGACCAAAAAGGATTTTGTACTGCAACAATTTGTTCTTAGGTAACCAGCATTGTAAACCTGAATAGAAAAGTAATGGAAATTCCATCTTTAAGTTATGCAATGTGCTTGCCTCCGTGGCCCAATGGATAAGGTGAAGGCACCGGCCTCCTTAGCCGGGGATTCGAGATCCGATATACCTTAAAGAAGACGAATACAAATATTTCGTTAAATAATGTTGTTTACTTTCCACATATGCAAATTTTGATAGGATCATAACATCTGATAGCCCAAGATCAATAATGACATCTGCTCATCTTTTCAATTCATTGGTTAAATGAAATACTTCGGAATGTTTTGCAATGAAAAGAAATGGAAGTCGGAATTATCATTTACTGATCATCGTTAAGCCACATATAACCAAAAGGATTTTGTACTGACAACGATTTGGTCTTAGGTGGCCAACCTTGTAAACCTGATTAAATTTAAAATATATTTTCCAATCTTTGGGAAAAAAAGATTAACTGCCTCCGTGGCCTAATAAGGCACCGGCCTCCTAAACGGGGGATTGAATCGAGTCCCGTCGGAAAAGAAGATTTTGTTGTTAATTCAAATAATCTTCTTTCATCGTCAATTCAATTCAATCAATCAATTTCATTGTTTTTAACAAACAATCGATACGAATACAATGTATTTAAGATACAGTTTTGAATCCAAGGCAAATTTTTTCATCTGCTAAAATTCTGAATTCTAAAATGATAATTTGTGTGAGATTGAAATTCTCATTTGCCACATTAATTAATGTTAAATATATTTAAGCCCAATAATTAATACCCCAATAATGAAAGGGCATTAGAACGGCATGCTGATCATGTGCTTGCATTTAACTAATAAGGCATTGTCACTGTGATTCATTTGAAAATAATTTGCAGTGTTTTAATATAATAAGGAAACGCTAATGTGGGTTGGTCACTTAATGGCTAAAAGTACCATGATATGCAACCTGAATTGAAGCCAAAATGAATTATTCGCTACGTGAATTTTGCATATTCCACTGATGACAAATATTTTTTTTTATAATGCATCAAGCAAATCAATGGCCTCCATTTTGGGAGCCATTGTAAATCCAGAATAGAAAAAGAATGAAGAAAACTTTACAATGAGATTGGGCATAACTCACCAAACGTTTTGCCCCGGCATCATTTTGAAAAGGATTAAAAGAAGACGCATAAATTAACATTTGCGTTAACATTTTATATATATAATCAATTTTGCTTTCAGTATCATATATGATATACAAGATCAATGATGACACATTGCTAATCTTTTTAACGAAATGTAAATGAATACTTCGGATGATTGATCGAATTGAAAAAGATGCGACGTAATCAATTGTTGCTGCACCATCCTCCTCGTTAAGCCACATATAACCATAAGGATTAAAGAAGACTGACAACGATTTGGTCTAAGGTGGCCATCCCTTGTAAACCTGATTATAAATGTAAGGAAAAGGATTTCTTTGGCAACAATTTGTTCATATATAAACTGCCTCCGTGGCCTAATGGATAAGGCACCGGCCTCCTAAGCCGGGGATTGCGGGTTCGAGTCCCGTCGGAGGTGAAGGAATGAATTTTGTGTTAATTCAGCTTAATCTTCCTTTCCAAGCAAAATTCTTCGTGTAATTTTGATCTACACAATGCAAAGTCAATGATCACATCTGAACATCTTTTGAGCCCATTTTTTACCAATAATCTCGCGCAATGTAGAAAACGGAGGGAGATTGGGCATAACACACCAAACGTTTTGCAAAAAAAATAATTGGAAGTCGGAATTATCATTTACAGCGTTAATATATACTCATGACCACCAATATCTACGCAGCTGATCTCTTAACGAAATTAGAGGCAAAATAAGTGTTCGACTTGAGAATAACGACTGCCGCCGTTGCCTAATGAATAAAGCACCAGCCTCCTAAGCCGGGGATTCGAGATCCGATATACATTAAAGAAGACGAATACAAATATTTGCGTTAAATGTGTTGACTATCCGCTACGTGCAATTTTGTATCTAGGAATATCATGACAAAAAGGATTTTTTGTACTGGCAACAATTTGTTCTTAGGTAACCAGCATTGTAAACCTGAATAGAAAAGTAATGGAAATTCCATCTTTAAGTTATGCAATGTGCTTGCCTCCGTGGAATGGATAAGGCACCGGCCTCCTAAGCCGGGGATTGCAGGTTCTAGTCCCGTCGGAGGTGAAGGAATGCATTTTGTGTTTATTTCAGCTTAATCTCCTTTCCAAGTAAAATGTTTCTTCTAATGTGTTGATCTACACAATGCAAAGTCAATGATCACATCTGAACATCTTTTGAGCCCATTTTTTAAAAATAATCTCGCTATGTACAAAACGGAGGGAGATTGGGCATAACACACCGAACGTTTTTGCAAAAATAATTGGAAGATCGGAATTATCATTTACGGCGTTAATATATATATATATGTTTATTTCGTACTCAAGGTACCTGCATAAAAATAATTGTGTTTCATAAACGAAAAACTATAGTGCTACATTCAACGGATTAAAAAAAAAATTAAATTGTTACGATACTAAAATATCTTGTATCATCTAAATAAATCATTTCATCGTCAAATTCATCGAATCATAATTTCATTAATTTTTAACACAAAACAATGTATTTAAGATACAGACCAAAGCTTCGTGTTAATTGTTCATCTACAAATGCAAAGTCAAAGATTCTTGAACATCAATTTGCCCATTTATACAAATAATTCTCATTATGTAAAATTAATGTTATATATGCATAACACACCAAAATGATAATAATTTGAAGCTTAATATTGCGACCCAAAGCAAAGCAATAACCAAAGGTGTGAAAGGGCATTAGAACAAGCATGCTTGATCATGTGCAAAATGTGTAACTGATTGCCATTGTCACTGTTAATTCATTTGGACAATCCTCCTTTCAGTGTTTTAATGCATAAGGAAACGCTAATGTGACGTTTGGTCACTTAATGCGTTAAGTACCCAAGTATGCAAAGCAATTGGAAGGTTGAGTATTCGCCTAACAGGCCTTATTCCACTGAACACATATTTTTTTATAACCATCAGAATCAATGGTCCATAACTGGGAGCCATAATAAAACTGCAGCAATAGGAATTGAATAATTTACACAATGTGTTTTTATGCAACTCTCCAAAGTTCCCCATCATTTGTTTAAAAGCAACATTAAAACATAGAATTAAATGATATATACTCATGACCACTAATATCTACGCAGCTGATATCTTAGCGAAATGAAAGCCAAAATAATTGTTCGACTTGAGAGAAAATGACTGCCTTCGTTGCCTATTGGTTAAGGCACCAGCCTCCCAAACCGGGGATTCGAGATCCGATATATATTAAAGAAGAAGAATACAAATATTTGCGTTAAATGTGTTGACTATCCGCTACGTGCAATTAAAGGATGTTGACTATCCGCTACAACAATTTTGTATCTAGGAATATCATGTAAACCTGATTATGTAACTGGAAATTCCTTCTTTTGGTTGGCTTAGGTAACCTGCCTCCGTAAACCTAATGGAAAAGGGCACCGGCCTCCTAAGCCGGGGATTGCGGGTTCGAGTCCCGTCGGAGGTGAAGGAATGAATTTTGTGTTAATTCAGCTTAATCTCCTTTCCAAGTCAAAATTCTTCGTGTAATTTTGATCTACACAATGCAAAGTCAATGATCACATCTGAACATCTTTTGAGCCCATTTTTACCAATAATCTCGCAATGTAGAAAACGGAGGGAGATTGGGCATAACACACCAAACGTTTTTTAAAAAAATAATTGGAAGTCGGAATTATCATTTACAGCCTACTGGCAACAATTTGTTCTTAGGTAACCACCTTGTAAACCTGAATAGAAAAGGCACCGGCCTCCTAAGCGGGATTGCAGGTTCTAGTCCCGTCGGAGGTGAAGGAATGCCGCCGTTGTTAATTCAGCTTAATCTCCTTTCCAAGCAGAATTCTTCGTCTAAATGTTGATCGATACACAATGCAAAGTCAAATCACAATAACATCTTTTGAGTTAAATTTTACAAATAATATCGAAACGGAGGGAGATTGGGCATAACACACCAAACGTTTTGCAAAAATAATTGGAAGTCGGAATTATCATTTGTAATATAGGTCATGACCACCAATATCTATGCAGCTGATATAAAACGAAATGAAAGCCAAAATTATTGTTCGACTTGAGAATCATGACTGCCTCCGTTGCCTAATGGATAAAGCACCAGCCTCCTAAGCCGGGGATTCGAGATCCGATATACTTTAAGAAGACGAATACAAATATTTGCGTTAAATGTGTTTACTTTCCTTTACATGTAATTTTGCTTTAGGAGTATCATAACTGTGATATACAAGATCAATGATGACATTTGCGAATCTTTTCAATTCATTGGTTAAATGAAATACTTCGGATGATTGATAATTGAAAGAAATGCGACGTAATCAATTGTTGCTGATCATCCTTAAGCCACATATAACCAAAAGGATTTTGTACTGACAACGATTTGGTCTAAGGTGGCCAGCCTTGTAAACCTGATTATAAATGTAAGGGAAATTCCTTCTTTGGGTAGGCAATTAAAACTGCCTCCGTGACCTAATGGATAAGGCACCGGCCTCCTAAGCCGGGGATTGCGGGTTCGAGTCCCGTCGGAGGTGAAGGAATGAATTTTGTGTTAATTCAGCTTAATCTTCTTTCCAAGCACAATTCTTCGTGTAATTGTTGATCTACACAATGCAAAGTCAATGATCACATCTGAACATCTTTTGAGCCCATTTTTACCAATAATCTCGCAATGTAGAAAACGGAGGGAGATTGGGCATAACACACCAAACGTTTTGCAAAAATAATTGGAAGTCGGAATTATCATTTACAGCGTTAATATATACTCATGACCACCAATATCTACGCAGCTGATCTCTTAACGAAATGAGAGCCAAAATTATTGTTCGACTTGAGAATAATGACTGCTGTCGGTGCCTAATGGTTAAGGCACCAGCCTCCCAAACCGGGGATTCGAGATCGAGATCCGATATACATTAAAGAAGACGAATACAAATATTTGCGTTAAATGTGTTGACTATCCGCTACGTGCAATTTTGTATCTAGGAATATCATGACAAAAAGGATTTTGTACTGGCAACAATTTGTTCTTAGGTAACCAGCATTGTAAACCTGAATAGAAAAGTAATGGAAATTCCATCTTTAAGTTATGCAATGTGCTTGCCTCCGTGGCCCAATGGATAAGGCACCGGCCTCCTTAGCCGGGGATTCGAGATCCGATATACGTTAAAGAAGACGAATACAAATATTTTTGCGTTAAATGTGTTTACTTTCCCTTACATGTAATTTTGCTTTAGGAGTATCATAACTGTGATATATACAAGATCAATGATGACATCTGCTCATCTTTTCAATCCAATGGTTAAATGAAATACTTCGGATGATTGACAATTGAAAGAAATGCGACGTAGTCAATTGTTACTGACCATCGTCAAGCCACATGTAACCAAAAGGTTTTTTTACTGACAACGATTTGGTCTTAGGTGGCCAGCCTTGTAAACCTGATTATAAATGTAAGGGAAATTCCTTCTTTGGGTTGGCAAATATAACTGCCTCCGTGGCCTAATGGATAAGGCACCGGCCTCCTAAGCCGGGGATTGCGGGTTCGAGTCCCGTCGGAGGTGAAGGAATGAATTTTTGTGTTAATTCAGCTTAATCTTCTTTCCAAGCACAATTCTTCGTGTAATTGTTGATCTACACAATGCAAAGTCAATGATCACATCTGAACATCTTTTGAGCCCATTTTTACAAATAATATTGCTATGTAGAAAACGGAGGGAGATTGGGCATAACACACCAAACGTTTTGCAAAAATAATTGGAAGTCGGAATTATCATTTACAGCCCTAATATATACTCATGACCACCAATATCTACGCAGCTGATCTCTTAACGAAATTAGAGGCAAAATAAGTGTTCGACTTGAGAATAACGACTGCCGCCGTTGCCTATTGGTTAAGGCACCAGCCTCCTAAGCCGGGGATTCGAGATCCGATATACATTAAAGAAGACGAATACAAATATTTGCGTTAAATGTGTTGACTATCCGCTACGTGCAATTTTGCATCTAGGAATATCATGACCAAAAGGATTTTGTACTGGCAACAATTTGTTCTTAGGTAACCAGCATTGTAAACCTGAATAGAAAAGTAATGGAAATTCCATCTTTAAGTTATGCAATGTGCTTGCCTCCGTGGCCCAATGGATAAGGCACCGGCCTCCTTAGCCGGGGATTCGAGATCCGATATACGTTAAAGAAGACGAATACAAATATTTGCGTTAAATGTGTTTACTTTCCCTTACATGTAATTTTGCTTTAGAGTATCATAACTGTGATATACAAGATCAATGATGACATCTGCTCATCTTTTCAATTCATTGGTTAAATGAAATACTTCGGATGATTGACAATTGAAAGAAATGCGACGTAGTCAATTGTTACTGATCATCGTTAAGCCACATATAACCAAAAGGATTTTGTACTGACAACGATTTGGTCTTAGGTGGCCAGCCTTGTAAACCTGATTATAAATGTAAGGGAAATTCCTTCTTTGGGTTGGCAAAAATAACTGCCTCCGTGGCCTAATGGATAAGGCACCGGCCTCCTAAGCCGGGGATTGCGGGTTCGAGTCCCGTCGGAGGTGAAGGAATGAATTTTGTGTTAATTCAGCTTAATCTTCTTTTTCCAAGCACAATTCTTCGTCTAATTGTTGATCTACACAATGCAAAGTCAATTATCACATCCTAACATCTTTTGAGCCCATTTTTACAAATAATATCGAAACGGAGGGAGATTGGGCATAACACACCAAACGTTTTGCAAAAATAATTGGAAGTCGGAATTATCATTTACAGCCCTAATATATAGTCATGACCACCAATATCTATGCAGCTGATCTCTTAACGAAATGAAAGCCAAAATTATTGTTCGACTTGAGAATCATGACTGCCTCCGTTGCCTAATGGATAAAGCACCAGCCTCCTAAGCCGGGGATTCGAGATCCGATATACTTTAAGGAAGACGAATACAAATATTTGCGTTAAATGTGTTTACTTTCCTTTACATGTAATTTTGCTTTAGGAGTATCATAACTGTGATATACAAGATCAATGATGACATTTGCTAATCTTTTTAATCCATTGGTTAAATGAATTACTTCGGATGATTGATAATTGAAAGAAATGCGACGTAATCAATTGTTGCTGATCATCGTTAAGCCACATATAACCAAAAGGATTTTGTACTGACAACGATTTGGTCTAAGGTGGCCAGCCTTGTAAACCTGATTATAAATGTAAGGGAAATTCCTTCTTTGGGTTGGCAAATTATAACTGCCTCCGTGGCCTAATGGATAAGGCACCGGCCTCCTAAGCCGGGGATTGCGGGTTCGAGTCCCGTCGGAGGTGAAGGAATGAATTTTTTGTGTTAATTCAGCTTAATCTCCTTTCCAAGTTAAATTCTTCGTGTAATTTTGATCTACACAATGCAAAGTCAATGATCACATCTGAACATCTTTTGAGCCCATTTTTACCAATAATCTCGCAATGTAGAAAACGGAGGGAGATTGGGCATAACACACCAAACGTTTTGCAAAAATAATTGGAAGTCGGAATTATCATTTACAGCCCTAATATATACTCATGACCACCAATATCTACGCAGCTGATCTCTTAACGAAATTAGAGGCAAAATAAGTGTTCGACTTGAGAATAACGACTGCCGCCGTTGCCTAATGGTTAAGGCACCAGCCTCCTAAACCGGGGATTCGAGATCCGATATACATTAAAGAAGACGAATACAAATATTTGCGTTAAATGTGTGACTATCCGCTACGTGCAATTTTGTATCTAGGAATATCATGACAAAAAGGATTTTGTACTGGCAACAATCTGTTCTTAGGTAACCAACCAGCCTTGTAAACCTGAATAGCCCAAAAAGGCACCGGCCTCCTAAGCCGGGGATTGCAGGTTCTAGTCCCGTCGGAGGTGAAGGAATGCATTTTGTGTTATTTCAGCTTAATCTCCTTTCCAAGTAAAATGTTTCTTCTTAATGTTGATCTACACAATGCAAAGTCAATGATCACATCTGAACATCTATTGAGCCCATTTTTAAAAATAATCTCGCTATGTACAAAACGGAAAGAGATTGGGCATAACACACCGAACGTTTTGCACAAATAATTGGAAGTCGGAATTATCATTTACGGCGTTAATATATATATATGTTTATTTCGTACTCAAGGTACCTGCATAAACAATAATTGTGTTTCATAAATTTAAACTATAGTGCTACATTCAACGGAAAAAAAGATTAAACTGTTACGATACTAAAATATCTTGTATCATCAAATAAATCATTTCATCGTCAAATTCATCAATCATAATTTCATTTGTTTTTAACACAAAACAATGTATTTAAGATACAGACCAAAGCCTTCTGTTCATCTGCTAAAGACTCTTTCTTGATAATTTGTGTGATATTGAACCCCACCTCATTATGTACATTAATGTTATATATGTGTCTAAGGTAAGCAATATTGCGACCCAAAGGTGAAAGGGCATTAGAACAAGCATGCTTGATCATGTGCTTAACTACTGCATTGTCACTGTGATTCATTTGGACAATCATTTTCAGTGTTTTAATGCATAAGGAAACGCTAATGTGTAGTTGGTCACTTAATGGCCCCAGTACCCAAGTATGCAAAGCAATTGGAAGGTTGAGTATTCGCCTAACAGCCTTATTCCACTGAGCACATATTTTTTTATAACCATCAGAATCAATGGTCCATAACTGGGAGCCATAATAACTGCAGCAATAGGAATTGAATAATTTACACAATGTGTTTTTATGCAACTCTCCAAAGTTCCCCATCATTTTGTTAAAAGCAACATTAAACATAGAACATTTTGATATATACTCATGACCACTAATATCTACGCAGCTGATCTCTTAACGAAATGAAAGCCGAAATAATTGTTCGACTTGAGAAAATGACTGCCTTCGTTGCCTATTGGTTAAGGCACCAGCCTCCCAAACCGGGGATTCGAGATCGAGATTCGATATACATTAAAGAAGACGAATACAAATATTTGCGTTAAATGTGTTGACTATCCGCTACGTGCAATTTTGTATCTAGGAATATCATGACAAAAAGGATTTTGTACTGGCAACAATTTGTTCTTAGGTAACCAGCCTTGTAAACCTGAATAGAAAAGGCACCGGCCTCCTAAGCCGGGGATTGCGGGTTCGAGTCCCGTCGGAGGTGAAGGAATGAATTTTGTGTTAATTCAGCTTAATCTCCTTTCCAAGTAAAATGCTTCGTGTAATTTTGATCTATTACACAATGCAAAGACAATGATCACATCTGAACATCTTTTGAGCCCATTTTTACCAATAATGATCGCAATGTAGAAATGCGACGGAGGGAGATTGGGCATAACACACCAAACGTTTTGCAAAAATAATTGGAAGTCGCCAATTATCATTAAACCTGATTATAATGCAAGGGAAATTTGTTCTTGGGGTAACCACTGCCTCCGTAAACCTGAATAGAAAAGGCACCGGCCTCCTAAGCCGGGGATTGCAGGTTCTAGTCCCGTCGGAGGTGAAGGAATGCATTTTGTGTTAATTCAGCTTAATCTCCTTTCCAAGCAGAATTCTTCGTCTAAATGTTGATCTACACAATGCAAAGTCAATTATCACATCCTAACATCTTTTGAGCCCATTTTTACAAATAATATCGAAACGGAGGGAGATTGGGCATAACACACCAAACGTTTTGCAAAAATTGATCTCTTAACG
>JAXDRA010000770.1:0-11306 GCA_034190875.2 Urechis unicinctus
GTCCACATAAAGTCAACGCTCATTTTCGTCGAAAATAATTGAAAATATTTTGGTTTGACCATTCGAATGTGATAGTCTAGTCTTAGTAACGTACACAAATAATCTTTCACGCGTGATTTCTTTGGATTTTGAATATAATAGCGAAATAAAATTTTAACAACTAACCATTCGTTGACATAACACGCACACCTCAATATCTTCCATACAACCGTATATACTTCGATCCAAATTTCCGAAATAATGTTTAATCATATGTGTGGGATATATTTATTTGAAAAATTAAATATTTGATTTATTCTTAAATTTCTTTACCGAAAAACTCTATTTTTCTCCTTTTTCATTAATCTACAACATTGAATTAGATCGCGAAATTCTACCAATGGTTCATAATGATCACATCTACAACAAATATTATGTTTCTAATCCATGATGACTGAAAATGATTAAAATATTTCGGTATTCCGCAAATATTCAAAAATATATATGGGCACGAAAGGTTGGATTTATACGTATAAATTAATGTCTTAACCTTTCGTGGACGACGTTTCGAGGACCAAAAGTATATACCAGCAATAAAAAGTGACAAAAAGATTTTAATTCGCTTTAAACTATTAATTGTATCAAAGAATCGTCAGTATATTATATATAGATAAGGATATAGAGATATGATATATATAGCAGAGATAGATATAGATATGATATAGAATAGATAGATATATATAGAGATAGTATATATATAATCTATATTTATATAATCTATATTTAATGGAACGGAGAGATCGTAGAGATATAGATAGAATATTGCGTATTTATATATATATATCAATAGATTGAAGCTGTCGTGAGTTATATGTAAATATCCCGTTATAAGTCCTAATATCTTCTATGGACAAGAAATATATTCAACGGACTGGAGATGTAGTATTTATCCTATATCAAATGGACTAGTGTGAGCCCCATTGTTTACTATTAGTCAGCCTTATTTCATATGGGTATGGAGGATAGGAGCATACTATTGGTCTCATTCATTTCGTCAGAAAAGAGCAAACTTAACTTGTTGAGCCGTACCATTTCTAAATGGGGCGTCTTTGACAGCTGCAAGGGTAAGGGCACAATATTTAACATTGGTCTTCTTTAGTATAAACTATTTACCATTTTTCAATGTGCTGGCGGAGCTGCATGCATCATATTTAAGCAGAACAATGTAGTCATACACGTATTTTTGATAGGACTGAAGTTGCTGAACATCAATATGTCACATAATTGGCTTAGAGCTATAATTGCAATTGACTGCATTTGTTTTTATGACACAATTCAATGGATTGAATTGGACATTCTACGACCATATGCTATCACAAGGTCATTATGTTACGTCTTGTGAAAGTGCGTCATCACTAGTAGCATTCAAGCGAGATTTTACCAGATTACAAACCCTATATATTCTCTAGAATTAATTCTGACTATGCTTGGCACGATAGCTTCTGCCCAAACCATTCCTGTCAGTAGCCTTCAATCGGCTAGCACAGCAATCCCTGTGCATTGGTTCACAGAGCTGCGTCAGATATAACTCTTAACTGACCTGGTTGACCTTGAAAACGGCATAATGTATGAAGACGTATTTTGTGGTACTTTAAATTGGATAAATGACTTTTTAAGGGTACAAAAGCGCTGGTAACTTGGCTTGCACACGATCTGTGACGAACAACCTGTATCATGTGTAGATGAATCCTGCAGAGCTGGAAAAAATCAATTACAATGGCATTAATGTAAGATATCACTGATAAACATTGTTGTAAACATTATTGAATGTGGGATGGACAGTAAGGGTTATATAAGGCATTAGTAAGTCTATCATGTAATATATCAGCACCTGCAACAAATACAATATTATTTCTACATCATGGCATGAGCAACATATAAATGATTAACTGATATATCACCTTTAAAACGCCATTTAAAAGTGAAACAGAGTTTTGCATGGTGTGACTACAAACCTTTTGACCCATAGTTGCCAGTAGATTATCATCAGGCCATGTCCACCGGAATGTCAATCAGAGTTCCGGTAGTGAAGTCATTTCACTGATGATAGCAAGGGTCCTACCCAATTGGAATAGGAAGTGAGAACGTTCACGGAGACTGTTTGGTACAAACGGTCATCCGGAATGTTCAGAAATATTGGACAATACGAATAAACAGGAATAACGGATAATGATAATGGTAGATAAGAATGGATAATGGTCCGCCGTAATTTAGAATGGATCGTGATAATGGACTGTGATTAAGACCAGTATGATTGGTCAGTAAGAATGGAGAGTGAAAGTGGTCAGAGATAATGGTCGTGATTATTGACAGGAAAAATGCCCAATAAAAGCTCACAACCATTTACAATGCTAATGGTCTGCAGCAATGGACAGTGATAACGGTTAGCATGAAATGACCGTGATGATGGTTTTGATTAAAAGACAATGAAAATGGTCCGCAACGATGACATTGATAATGGACCGCCCAATAGAGAGTGAGAACAGCCAGCAAGAATGGACACTGAAATGTGTGCTAATGGACAGGTTGAATGAGCAGGGGGAATGGGGAGTGAGGATAGGCATTGTCAATTTGTTCCATGATGATTGACAGCTGATGAAGATGGGAGAGATATTGAATCACAAAACCTGCCAAAACGCTAGACATTAGTCCAGAAGAAAAGAGAGGAAGTAAAGACAACTGAAACCTATAGAGAAACGTGCCAGTATCTGTCACAAAGATTCCACGCGTCCACTACCGCTGTGATTTGATATTCCTGGAAAACACGACGACGCATTTTATATCATCGTGCAAAAATTAGACAGGCAAGCAGAAAGTGTAACCAGACAACAAACATGGCAACAGCCGAAGTAAGGATATTTTCTGAGATTGATGCGCAGCGTAGCGACTGAAAGTATGCTAACATCTCACTGAATAGTGTCAAATTATGGATCAAAATATAATAAAATACACTACATACTTCTAAACGAAGTTTTAAAAACAGAGCACATACCTCCAATGCGGTAAACTGCCCAGGCACATTCTTACCTTAACGACGTTCCTTTAGGACTGACGGGGAATCCATTAACTAACCAAGCAGTGAACCTTAGACGATGCCAGGAAAGGATTGCATTTTGGTTTTGGATGAGCTATTCAATCGTTTGACGCAAAACCCGACCGACTTCATGGTTATCTTTTTACTGAGCGCTGCTGAACGCCTCACCTCTCTCTCAACGTGAGTGCTGTTGTCAGTGATTGAAGATGGTGTTAGCCGGTATTGCTGTCATGGTCGACCCAGGTTAGTGTGATAAATCGGTCTTGAAACCCATACAAACAATTGAGCATTTAGGAATTTTCCTTGATTCAATCTCCATGACCGTCAATATTGTGCCAATCAAAGTGACCAGCATACAAACGCTCACCAGTGATATACTCCAGTTGTCATAAGATGTTATTGAATATATTGCTCAATTTATTGGAACTTTGGTGTCGTCCATCCCTGCTGGGGAATATAGCAAAGTACACTATCGCTTTCTCGAAAGGAATAACACGCTTGCCCTCAGAGCTGAATTTCGAAAAGAAAATGCGATTATCAGACGAAACTTTGTACGAAATTAAATGGTGGATTGTTAAAGTTATCATCGGGTCGTAGATGGACGACCGATGAAAACATCTATTTTCATCGACCCACAGTGGCCTAAGCAGACCTGGTTTGTCTGCCTCAAGCAGCTGATGACGTCTTCGCCGCTCGTGTAACCACGGACATATATAAGTATCAGTTCGCGACATCAAAAAGATCCCTTGAGGCCCTTTAGGTATGATATTTTATGTTTCGTGACGTCTTTATATGAGGGAGGTTCAGGATGCAGCATCGTGAACACAGCGCCGGCTACGCTTTCATCAGCTGTTGACGTCTGTGACTTTTGCTTCTCATCAGATTTCTTAAAGAAGTTTTCCTCACGCAACCTTACGCTGCCCCTGCATCAAACAACATGGGATGTCTCTGTTGTCCTCCGTTGCCTTAAATACCTGGCCCAGGCGATAAGAAATCTATTAAGGTGATGTCAATCCAGATGTTTATGCTAGTTTTGTTGTTGACCAGTCGCTTAAGATTAACAACGTGGGTAAATCTGATTTGGCTGTCACCTTTCGAATAAACAGATGAGCAAAACATTCGTGAGCAGGCATCATCAAGTCCCTATATATGATCTTAAAGACAGCCGGATGGCATTCTAAAAGCACCTATATAAATATTAAATGGGAAGGGACAGTGTGATAGCTGATATTACTCAATTTCACACTGCACAAATCTTATCAACCTCAGTATTAAGTATTATTCTTCATTAAAATGCCGTTGTATGATACAAGGCGATCATATCAGACCCCCCCCCCCCCCCCCCCCCCCCCCCCCCCCCCCCATCACCCTATCTGCACTGCAATATGAGGAACGAGTAATTCCGAAAAATCCGCGCTATAAAATCGAAAGGTCCTAGAGTGTATGGCAAGTGCTTGGTTGTACACACTGCATGAAGTCAGTTAGGGATGTTTTAGAGGGTACCAGCGCAAGCACCCACATACATATACATGTATACACACACACACACAAACAAACAAATCACGCAAACACACACACGCGCTCACACGCACACACATACACACGCCCGCACACCCATACAGTACACACATACACACACAACACACATACACACACACCAACATATAACACACACGCGCAAACACATACACACACACACACACACACACACACACACACACACACACACACACACACACACACACACACACACACACACACACACACACACACACACACACACACACAAACAAATTCCCATAAACACACATGCTGCGCAATCACATCTCCCACATATTATGTTCCCTGAAGTTGGCACCATGTTACACAAACAGTCTAGTGGGGCTGACATTACGTTTCAAGCTGCTGCACTGGTGTCTTGTAGACAAGCGATATGGGAGGGTCATATTCAATGTAATGTTATGAGACACAAAATTGAACCTTGAAAAAGTCGAAACTAGATATATACATATATAGATATATATATATATATATATATATATATATATAGATATATATATATATATATATATATCTATATATATATATATATATATATATATATATATATATATATATATATATATATATATATATATATATATATATATATATATATATATATATATATATATATATATATATATATATATATATATATACAAGTCCGACCATTATGGTACAATTCACCGACCATTTTGGCCCATACTTACATTTTGGTCGATGATCATTGGGCCAAAATAGTCAGCCTCATCTCCTAGCCTTACACAACTGCGCTTCCCCGCCAAAGTGTAACGTTGGTTGCAACTACTCCGGCTAAGGTTGGATTCGCATTATTCGGGCAAACTATCCAGTTAAATTTGTGTTAAATACCTTCACATGAATTAACATTTTGGCCTAAGCGACCATTTTGGCTAGGTTGAAAAAACGGTCATTATTTGGCTTTGTTCGATGTTTATTTGCCTCAAAATTAGGTTCATGATTTGTTTGACTTTTAACGTCAAAGAACAATTGTTTGTTTTAAATTATATCTTCAAATGAAGAACATACAAATTTTGAAAGTATATATACATCAGCAATTTAACGAGTAACGGGCGGCACACGCTCAAATATCTTTACAGACGGATATAAAAAAATGGCGATTTTACTGTGAAATCCGGGGTTGTAAGTCTTTGTCAACTCATTTTTGGTGTTTTGTTCTCAATATATATCAGTTTGATAGTGTTTTATTTAGATAAATAAGAACAAATGAAGCACTTAAGCTTGGAACTCGAGACGCAGATCAGCATTCAAAACGTTTGGAGAATCTCGCTGAATCTCACTGGTTTTCTCGATCTATGATGTGCAATGTTTCAAGTAATAAATGAAATCATATGGTATCAACGGACTGTTTTTAACACAGGAATGATTAGCCAGATCGTTATATATTATCAGTTTGCTCATGTCATAAAGTCAAATTGTCCCCACGAACGCATCCGCGGGCTCAAGCTGAATGTATATTTTGGGATTGTAACAATTCAAGCTTTCCATACCGCATGGAATTTACGGTACAGGAGCGAGTATAAACAAAGTTTATCGGTCTGCCATGACCATTTTACACGCTCTCTTTACATTTGATTCTAATGTGGTCAGTATGATTCCAACGTTTAAATATTGAATATCATTAATGTGACAATGAACGTTATTGCTGCGGAAAGAAATTTCATGTACGACAAATTATAAAATACCTGTAGTTTACAGTGGTTAGCGAGCTTCACCGGGCTGTTCGCACGTGGGCTCTACCGTTCACGGTTCAGACTCACTCTTACCGATCACTTACACTTTTCCAACGGCAAATAATACCCAGATACCACGTTAATAGGACTAGATGCCTGCAGCTTGGTTGGAGAGATCTACCGATTACCATTGATTTGTTTTTAAATGTATTTCCTAACGTTCATATAACCGTATTGACTATTGGCCATTTTAGCGAACGGCTTTTGCCCCATCTGTCAGATGTAAACATCGCCTGATCGTGACAGCGGACATGCGCTGGTGGCTCTGTGTTAGTGGGATGGGGTTACTCTTTCAAATGTGATTTATTTTTCAAAGGTTGAAGATTGATATTTTGCTTTCCACATCCTTGAATTATTTACTTGCATCAGTAATGTTACCCTTAACATGGAAATAGCATGATCTGTTAATATGATGTGTCATTGTAATACACTAAAACATGAGTTCTTTGTTACACTCCTATAAGTTTGATTATGTGTTATATGATAGTTCAGTCTTTGACAGAGTCACACTTTTGTTATCAATTAGTCAGCAGAGTGATACTTTAGATCTCTGAAATAGCTATCCAAAACAACTGTGCTGGTTTGAGTTTACAGCCAAATTTCATTAGCGGCTAGGGAAATAATCAGACCCTAAGTAGGTTTTTGAAGTCAAGAGCCTCTTTTGTCTGGGTATCTTCCACATCAATATTGGTAATAAAATTGTTGTCAAATGTTCAATGTGTGCAATCCAAACAATTGTTCAATAGTACAATCACATCATTTGAATATATCATGTATAAGCTATAAATGACATGGTCATCTGTCAGTTAGTCTTGAGCACTGTCCATCTGGTCTAGTGTTGAAGGGTTATTAAGCATATCTGAAGCCCCAAATCACACATGAGGCCTTTTTAGAACAGTGCAGTTCCCAAGATGTAACTGTGGCTTCACCAGTGTTGTAGCTTCACCAATACTGTGGCTACACCAATATTTTGGCTTCACCAAATGTTGTGACTTCCCCAGTGTTGTGGCTTCATCAATATTTTGGCTTCACCAATGTTGCAGCTTCAACAGTGTTGTGGCTTTACCATTTTTTTGGCTTCGCCAATACTGTGGTATCAACAATGAAGTGGCTTCACCAGTGTTGTGTTTTCACCAATGTCGTAGCTTCACCAATACTGTGGCTTCATCAATATTTTGGCTTCATCATTGTTGTGGCTTCACCAGTGTTCTGGCTTCACCAGTGTTCCCGCTTTACCAATATTTTGGCATCACCAAGATTGTGGCTTCACCAATTTTGTGGCTTCACCAGTGTTGTGCTTTCACCAATGTTGTAGCTTCACTAATACTGTGGCTTCATCAATATTTTGGCTTCTACATTGTGGTGGTTTCACCAATGTTGTAGCTTCACCAATACTGTGGCTTCATCAATATTTTGGCTTCTACATTGTGGTGGTTTCACCAGTGTTGTGGCTTCACCAATACTATGGCTTCATTAATACTGTTGCTTCATCAATATTTTGGATTCAACATTGTTGTGGTTCACTAGTGTTGTGGCTTCAACATTGTTGCGGCTTCACCAGTGCTTTGGATTGAATTAAATTGTGGCTTCATCAATATTATGACTTCACCAATATTGGGGCTTCACCAAGACTGTGGCTTCACCAATACTGTGGCTTCACCAATGTTGCGGTTTCACCAATACTGTAGCTTCACCAATACTGTGGCTACACCAATGTTGTGGCTTCATCAATATTTTGGCTTTACCAATTTTTGGGCTTCACCAATACTGTGGTATCAACGATGAAGTGGCTTCACCAGTGTTGGGTTTTCACCTATGTTGTAGCTTCACCAATACTGTGGCTTCATCAATATTTTGGCTTCAACATTGCTGTGGCTTCACCAGTGTTGTGCCTTCAACATTGTTGCGGCTTCGCCAGTGTTGTGGATTCAATGATATTGTGGCTTCATCAATATTATGACTTCACCAATATTCTGGCTTCACCAATACTGTAGCTTCACCAATTTTGTGGCTTCACCAATACTGTGGCTTCACCAGTGTTGTGGCATCATCAGTGTAACAGCTTCAGCAATAATTTGGCTTCACTAATGTTGTGGCTTCACCAGTGATGTGGCTTCAACATTGTTGCCGCTTCACCAAAGTTGTGGATTGAATTATATTGTGGCTTTATCAATATTATGACTTCACCAATATTCCGGCTTCACCAATACTGTGGCTTCGCCAATATTGTGGCTTCACCAATACTGTGGCTTCACCAATATTGTAGCTTCATCAATATTGTGGCTTCACCAATACTGTGGCTTCACCAATGTTGTGGCTTCACCTGTGTTGTGGCTTCATCAGTGTAATGGCTTCCTCATTGTTGTGGCTTCACCAACGTTGCAGCTTCACCAGTGTTGTGGATTCAATGATATTGTGGCTTCATCAATATTGTGACTTCACCAATATTGTGGCTTCACAAACACTGTGGCATCACCAATGTTGTGGCTTCACAAGTGTCGTGGCTTTACCATTATTGTGGCTTCACCAATACTGTGGCTTCATCAAAACTGTGGCTTCACTAATGTTGTGGCTTCACCAATATTGTGGCTTCACCACTGTTGTGGCTTCATCAATATTTTGGCTTTACCAATGTTGTGGCTGCAACAGTGTTGTGACTTCACTAATATTGTGACTTCACCGATTTTGTGGCTTCACCAGTGTTGTGGCTTTGTCAATGTTGTGGCTTCATCAATGTTGTGGCTTCATTAATGTTTTGGTTTCACTACTGTTTACAAATGTTTTGGCTTCTCTTATTATTATATCCTGTTGAGATATATCAATCACTGGGGCTTAAAAAGACATGTTATGTCTAATTGTCATAAAACCATCAGAATGACAAAAATGACCGAAACAATGAGTATTATCTGTATTGGTTGTATGTGAGTTTGGGTCATCAGTCGGTTTAAGTAGAAGATTTTTTATCAGAGGTTCTGTTTACCCAAGAAGACTGTTAAGCTCCACCTGGTCTTAATTGATGGTCCTGCAGTTATGATGTATGCACCTGTGTACAGTGTCAAATTGATGTACACTTAATCTGCTCTGTATTTATCTGCAATTCATATCAACTCTTCATCACCAGCCCAGCATGACACAGACCTGGGATTCTCTTTATTACCAGTCCATCGTGACACTGACCTGGGGTTCTTATCACCAGCCCAGTATGTCACTGACCTGGGGTACTTATCACCAACTCATCGTGACACTGACCTGGGGTTCTTATCGCCATCCAAGTATGTAACCAAACTAGGGTTCGCCTAACATGGCATCTTTTTTGTTTGAAGGGGTAAAGTTTCTTGAGGCTGGTTAACATCTAAAATGGCTACCCGTCATCGAGACAGGTCAGGACGGGTGGCCATTTTAGTTAATTTCCAGCCCTGTTGCTGAAGACTGAACTGTAGACTTAATCTGAACATCTGGTGAATGTTTTGTCACAGAATCAACATGAGAGAGTATTAGTTTTTACTTCCTGTACTTAATAACAAGAGATTGATCCATGTGACATGTGTATTGATGATCAACCTAATCAGGTTGGCAAGAATTAATGTTGTGTAATGTATTACATAGACTTCCTTTATTTCTTATGATATAAGACTGATAGACAGTTTGACAAGTTAATTTTATGTGTGTAACAGAATGTGCAACTATAGCTGGTGCACAGCAGGAGAATCATCTTTTGCTGAATCGTACAGGCAAGCTGTAGTGGATTCACTAATTGTGTCCAGATGGAAACCCTCCAAGACTCTTAAAAGTATATTACTGCTAGTGCAACATAAGATGCTGATGTGGTATTTCTTGCTGATCATTTTCAAATTTATCTGTTCTAATGCCCTCAATTATTTGCTTGATTTCCTGATCACTGATCCTTATGAGGTCAATACATTCAGTCAATTGAGGTCCATTTCTTTTGCTAAATCATCTCTGAATGCTTATATTGTGAATACATGTCTGGTAGAGTTTAGGTGACCCTAGATAAGCAAATGAACTACAATCAAAGTTTAATCATCAGCAAAACAAATTCATTGTCTACCTATTCCTGACCTTGACAGATCCTTCAACACATTGCCTGCAGATGCAGATGTATTTATTTTATTTTATAACTACTTGTAATTATGTAGCTAACTGAATAAAGACAATATATTTAAAACTTAAAGATTGTTTAATCCATGTTTTATTCAAAGTGTCCTGAGGGGATTTATATCATTCACATAGAGAAATGAGATTCAGGGAAATTCACAAAGTTAATTCAATGTCCAATAAAGGTATAAAACATGTAATAAAGAATATAAAATGAATCAGTTTGAGGTCAGTGTGACGCTGGATGAAGCATATTGTGAATATATGCAGGAATATATGCATTTGGACACGACATAATATGACAGGAACATACTTTGATAAGTATGCCCTGTTGCCTAGCCCTACTGCCCTACAAGACATTACTGTTCGACCTGAAACTATATGACTGGTTTGCATGATTCCCGTTAATATTTAACCATACGAAAATAAATCATTAAAACGTATAATATAAGAGCGAAGACTGGATTCTTAACGCTCCGTGAAGCTGCCTCCACCTCTACAGGTTCATGCTGCGTAAATATAGCCGCTCAGAACTTCACAGAAGCCTGTCAACCCGACGGGGCAGCAAGATTGTCGCTGTGTCACACGGCGATTACTAATGACAGCTGTTTGGACTCTCCCGATTCAAGGGACGAGGATTGTTGTCCAACATCATTGACAGACAGATTACAGTGTCCAGAGTGGTTAAATAACATGAAGCTGCCCAAGGCAATCGATATGTATAATAGTTACAGCAATAACATAAATGATGGTAATTTGATTATCCACGAATCAGAGAATAAATACGTGCCCTACAAGCATTT
>JAXDRA010000772.1:0-7500 GCA_034190875.2 Urechis unicinctus
GGACGCCAGCCATGCTTCTCTATCAACCGACGTAGTTCTCAGAGGCATTTCAACTGGCGTTTTGCTTCCTTGTCGCAGCAAGATATGTTTAACCCTATATGATTCGGGCCGAGCACCCGACAAATAGCAGACGTTTTAAAGACATTCGTCTACCCCAGCCAGAATACGTTGGCAGACACTGGTCTCGTACTACATACCTCATTATCGAGGTTACATGCTGCCTCTTACTGTCAGCGCGGCGAAATATTTGAATATAGCTCATGTATGATTGAAGATTTGATCTAACTAACGTTCCGATTCTTATGCAACAATCGCATCGCATATGCATCCTTTTCCTCATAAAGTTTTTCCGAACAAACATAAGGATATTATTGTTAAGCCTGTGAAGCCATTAACGGTTGGGGCACTATAGGCTACCTGTAGTTTGTGATTGCCGGTTTTTACACGACGTGTGTCATTCCAGTGAAAACTTTACTGGACTATGAAATCAAATTAAAGGACGTTGACTGATTTCCTCAGTCTATTGCAATCATTTTATTTACGTCATAAGGTTAAGACGGGTAAAATATGCTTAGTAATCAATAACTATTACCTTGCTGACGAGGAGGCTCTCCTTATTTTGTCACCTTCCACTTGTTTAAATTACACCAGATAGGTCAACTTTAGATAACGATATTCATGGTGGTGTTTATAACGTTGTGGGACATTGCTTGTTTCTTGTGTCTATCTCTGATTGTACTCATTATGTTTGCCAGTCATAGAGTACGAAACATCCTTCCAACAACTTCCACAGAAAGTAACCCCACCACCGTCACAGCTGAGGCAAACATGCCTCTCATTTGATTAGAAAATGGGGCTATGAAGAAATGTGCGTGTGCGATTATATTTACGCCCCAACCCTTCCCTTCTCTCCACTTAGCGATACTTGTTATGCCCGCGTCTCTTCACAAGGTACACAGAGTCACGTGTCGGCAGTCAAGTGTAGCTGTTAAAACGTCACAGGTCAGTTCATACCACACAACATTCACAACGAACTATCGATTGATATTTTCCTTCATACCGCATTCTGAATAGCTAGCTTGGCGGCCCGCGTATTCCATCCGGTATTTATCATACCCAACGAGATACACAACCACTCGCTCTATGTAATTACACCTATGGTCTTCACCTGAAAAGGATCCGAAGCAACACAGCAATTGATGAAATACCTGGAATAGTAGAGGCCATGATATCAATTCCACTCTCTCACTCATTCTTTAAACCACCGATTCACTGTCATGCCATATAAAGTTTGACAAAACACCCCTCACAAGTTTTCTGTGTAAGGTCTAGTCAACTAGATAACTGAGCCTTTATGAAAATGCATGACTTTAACAGACCTTTATAATAACAGCATTCGCTGGAATAAGAATTTATTGCTCATGCCCACTATCGCATTGACGTTAATGATTCCCTTGGGTCTGGAGGATTTTGCTTCAGTACGCCACACAGCAAAAACAGCCATGGAACACGACTCCTCAATATGCCCATTTTATATAGCGGGGCGGTGTAAGCCATGTTAAATTATATATAGAAAGAAGTCGTCGACCCAAATATACTCGAGTTCAGAGCCGCGTTTATTGAATTCTGTCCGAGGCATAGAAATCAAACGAGACAGCCGTACAGCTGAAATCAAGTTACGTGACTAACTTGAAAAGTCTTGACAGCATATACAGCGGACTTTATTAACCAGTTAAGGCCAAGCTTCCATCCCTCTCCGTCTGTATGTCTCCATTTTACTCTTTTCGTAGGTCTGTTTCCGCCTCTCCTTATGTCTCGTTTTCTCTGTATCTTTCCACCTATCTAAATATCTATCTATCTATCTATCTATCTATCTATCTATCTATCTATCTATCTATCTATCTATCTATCTATCTATCTATCTATCTATCTATCTATCTATCTATCTATCTATCTATCTATCTATCTATCCATCCATCCATCCATCCCCATATCCATCCATCCCCATATCCATCCATCCATCCATCCATCCCCATATCCATCCATCCATCCATCCCCATATCCATCCATCCATCCATCCATCCATCCATCCATCCATCCATCCATCTATCTATCTATCTATCTATCTATCTATCTATCTATCTATCTATCTATCTATCTATCTATCTATCTATCTATCTATCTATCTATCTATCTATCTATCTATCTATCTATCTATCTATCGATCTATCTATCTATCTAGGAATCTATCTATCTTCTGTCTGTCTGTTTATCAATCTATCTATCGGTTTTGGACGACGAATATTAGTAGATAATGATAAAACTGCCCGTTAAGATTGGTGTTGTGGTAGAGTTATACACCTCTAACCCCATAAGCGAGGGTTTACAAATATGATGAATGACGAAATGATCAAATAAGTCAGTTCATGTGAGGCAAGGCAAATGACAGTCACCTCTTGACTGATAAAATTCAGCACCCATATGAGAATGGGAGTGGGTGAGGGTTGAGTGAGTGAGTTAGTGAGCGTCTGAGCAAGTGAAATGAGTGGAATGAGTCTTGCAGGTGGTTATAGTGAGTTGCGCAGACCCGTGGCTCAAAGGGCGTGGGGGTTAAAAGATAGCATAAAGGCAACTTTGTACAGAAAAAACGGGGGGGGGGGTTGATATAATTGCACATCACCAAATCTTCCTTATCCCAAGCGACAACAAATAATAATTCAAATGAGAATCTCCTCTCTTTCGAAACAGGTGATCACCCTCGATTGGCGACAGACATGAATCTCATAATTGTCACAGATGTAAATAGGACAAGCAAATTTTATCTCTATTTGAGTACGCAGTCTTCGACCAACTCGCCACCATTTAGCATAATGTCAAACATCGTGTTGGAGCCAACAATTCGCGGCAAGTCAAAGCAACTGATTGCAGTCCACGTCGTGTTTGCCGTTAGGTTCTGTTACAGACAAATGGCCGGTATGAGCCAAACTACACCAACGTGTCGTGTCGCAATCTGTGGTGTGGGATGTGCGACACGCGCTTGAGGATGTTGATGAGAGAACACGAACTTCAGGCGTAGGGTTTAGAAGAAACTTAAACTTTATTGATAACTATGACTTTAGAATTTAATATGGAACTTTGCCTAAAAGATGGAGAGAGAAGTGTCGAGCTCGGAGGCCAGGGTAGAACTGAATTTTAAAGGTTAAAACGATTCCCTCAACGACTCAGGCACGCTATCCCAATTCTCATTGGACATGCCGTAGCCTGGTCAGAGGACAGGGGGATGGGCGTGGCTATTAAATATGGGGTATGAATGAGCAGAGGGGGTGAGGTGACACGAAGGTCACTCGTGGGCATGACTGAGAGGGGCCCGTTTTGACGATGGACAAGGTTGTGGCATAATGTACTACTGACACTCAACATACGCCTGTGAGAGGGTGATCATATGTTGTGCCAAAATCAAAAATTATTTGTGTATGTACACACACAAATATATATGTATATATATACATATATATATATATATATATATATATATATATATATATATATATATAGATATATTTAGATATATATATATATTTATATGTATCTACATATATATATATGTATATATATATATGTATATGATCTATATCGATATAAAGATATATAATTATATGTATATATAGATATTCTATATATATTCATTCACATAGATATATATACATACATATATATATATTCACATATATATATATGTATATATACATATATATACATATATATATCTATATACATATATAGATATATATGTAAATATATATATACATATAAATATATATATATATATATATATATATATCTATATATATATATATATATATATATATATATATATATATATATATATATATCTATATATATATATATATATATATATATATATATATTATAGCACGAACGTGACCTTTCGGAAAAATTTTCATTTAATTTTGAATATTATAGCAAAATCAAATTTTAGCCACTAACCATTCGTTGACATAACACGAAAACGTCAATATCTTCCCTATAACCATATATACTTTGACCCAAATGATCGAAATAACGTTAAAACATGACTGTTGAATAGGTATATTTGAGGTATTATGATATTTGATTGATTTCAACATTTTATTACCGAAAACTCCTTTATTTCTCATTATTCATCTATCTTCAACATTAAATTATATTGCAAAACACTGCTAATCGTTCATAATGATAACATCAATAATAAATATTATATTTCGTATCCATGATGGATGAAAATGAATACAAAATATCGGCATTCCGCAAGTATACGCAAATATATATGGACACGAAAGGTTGAATTAGTGCGTATAAATAACCATCCTCTCCATTTGTGGAAGACCTTTAGAGGACCTAAAGTATTTAATAGGAATAAAAAGTCTAAAAAATATTTTGATTTACATTAAACATGTTCATTACATCAATCATTATATGCCGCATTAATAATTATTATTTTTAATGACAGCAAAAAAGCACTTAAACATTTGTGCACGAATGGTTGGAGTCAACGAATTGTTGTAATCGTCACTATATATATGTATATATATATATGTATATATATATAATTTATCTTATATCTATATACATGTATATATATAAATATATATATATATATATGTATTATATCTATATATATATAATTATTTTATATATATGTATATATATATATATACATGTATATATATATAAATATATATATATATGTATATAGACATATAAATTTATCTTATATCTATATACATGTAGATATATAAATATAGATATATGTATTATTATATATATCTATATAATTATTTTTATATCTGTGTATATATATATATATATATCTATATAATATATCTATATCTCTCTCTCTATCTCTCTCTCTCTCTATATATATATCTATCTCTCTCTATCTCATATCTATCTCTCTCTCTATATATATATATATATTGGCGTAAGTACTGTTCGCTTTGAAACTTTGAAATCATGTTTCCTGACCGACCAAGAGTATTCAGTCGAATTCAGTAATAAGCCATTGCTTAAACAGCTGCTTTTCATATTTAATCGATTTACAAACATGTTCTAATAAACCCCCAAAAAGGCGTTTAACTTCCTAGTCCATACTGCTTATTCCTAAAGACTTCTTCTATCGTAAAGTCGGTAATTTGACCTGTTTCATTACACAGGAAGTCACCTCTTTTATTTGTTGAGGGAGCGAATGAATTCATTGCCTGATTAGCAAGCCCATTTCAGTCCACTTGATGTGGATAATGACGCTAACGTACACCTATGTATTGTGTGGTTACATTTTATCTGATTTTATCATTTCTTTCTGCATCAGTATTACGCAATTATATATTCTGTCATCACATCAAGTATATTAAACCAAGTTTTTTTTGAGAGGTGATCCATACAGTACAGCATATCGTGTCATCAACCGACTATTGACCATGTTTAGTTTTGTTGATGACCTAAGCAATCCCAGACTTAATGCTGAACATAAGGCTGGTCACTAGACTATCAACTCCAGTAAAAGCTGAATACACCAAGCGACGCCGTTCACATAATGTCCGATTGGCCACCCAGATCACACCGTAAAGTAATGAGATTATTATTGTTTTATTAGTCATATGATGTTCACTAACACATCGCATCATTTCGTCAGGCATTTAGGAGAAGCCATGGTACTACGTACGGCGGGAAACTACGAGTTGACAAAAGCTCCCTATGCAATGCAGCATATATTCATCACATCAGTTCATACTCCGGCTCGGCAGGAACCTGGTTCTCTGCCACATGGAGCTCATCATATGGACCCTCTGGCGCCCTGGATACCGGACCCTACACGGACAAAGGAGCACCATAATCAGGGTAACCTTTAACGTACAGCGCATGCGTATGCAGAACCATCAGTGTAGTAACCCATTACCAATCCTTCATAGGCAGCATCTGCGTTGCAATAGGCTGCATCTGTATTAGAGGCTCCTTCAAATTGGACTGTCGGACGGTTTGCTCGTCGCAGTATGAGTTTACTCCGTATACAATTGAATATGAAGCCAATAATTATGACAGCAGAAATACCGAAGAGAACGGCTAATAGTGTAATCAAGTATTCTCTGGAGTCACCATCTGATACAGACAGAGTAATGAACGACATTTACATTAGCAAACAATCATACTGGCAGCCACTTTAGCAAGTGTACGATTACCTTCGGCCGTAGCTGTCTGAGTGCTAACTGTCGACACGGTGGTATCTGAAACAGTGCACCAAGTAAAGGCGGCTGAATATGTAACTGGAATCACGTGAGTAGTGCAAGTCAGGCATTAATTATTACCGTTATGTAAACTACCCTGTAACGTATTGACAACGGGCGTCCGATATGATAACCTTAAGTTCTGATTAAAGCCCAATGCGGACAAGATTCTTCACTTCGCGTATCAGTGCAAGACAGAAGTATGTTTTGATGAAGAAGACTCGTTGATCAGACAACCGAGCATTTGATTGGTGTGATGATGCATGGCGAATTTGTCGCTAGCTTGACACGGTTAAATGGTTCAGCCTTATGATGTGATATTGTCGTGTAATATCACTTATGACTTGTAATTTGTCCATATTATTCATTACAACGAACGGGTTGAATGCGCAATTACCCTGTATTGTGAACGTCAAAGTCTTAGAATCGGATGCGATATTTTCGTTGTTCATTACTCGAACAATCACTTCCCAAGTGCCACTTGATCTCGCAGTTAAACTGACGTTAGTGGACGTGGTGGGGTTTGTGACTTTATGTCTCATCCAATCTCCTATGTGTCGGTACAGAACCTCAATGGAGGAGATGTTGTAACATCCAGATGGTGCTGACTGGAATGCAAAT
Source organism: Urechis unicinctus (assembly GCA_034190875.2). Lineage (NCBI taxonomy): Eukaryota > Metazoa > Annelida > Polychaeta > Xenopneusta > Urechidae > Urechis > Urechis unicinctus. The sequence continues at coordinate 6,903 of JAXDRA010000772.1, forward strand.
AAATATTTCCTTGCAGTTTCACAACCAAAGTAGATCAACGGCGTACATCATGCATAGAGCAAGGCCAATTCGTTAACTGTTTTGGTTGAATAGTGCTTCATAGAAGGAAGACGATTGACAAACGTTTCCAAAACATAGAGATACATCTTAAAAGTACATATACATGGACTCGCCTGCCACTCCACGCCAATAGAAAACGGCCAAGTTGCTGTACCAGTTGTGATCCTAGTGATGTTGACTGCGATGGGGGCTGTGATCATAAGATAAAACGGCTTTTAATGAGATATTGAGGTCAACAGATGTTTCACGTTTCTAGAATGTGACTTTGTAGAAGTTTTGTATACCAATGCAGGATGTCTTGACCCTCACTTCCGCTGTTGGCCGAATGGACAATTGGAACAGTTCTCCGTGTTGTCTGTATGCATTCACTCTCAATGTGTACAACGTGTTGTAGTGCAAGCCGTTAATGACGGCGCTGTATTCGCTCTTACCAACTACATGAGGTGATTTTGGACCAGGTTCAAACTCTGAGTCTTGTGTGATTTTATACTGGACTTGGTAGCCATAATATTGTGACTTGTTTGCAGAGATGGTATCT
>JAXDRA010000772.1:12500-16528 GCA_034190875.2 Urechis unicinctus
AGCTATCCAGTTATTGAGTGTTCCACTCTGTGTTGCTGATTTCCCATGTGCCACGTTACCTATAGTTTTACCCATAGTTACTTTGTTGACAATTTTACCAACATTGTTACAGTGAAACAAGTGTCCTATTCTCCATTACCTATCCTACATCCGGGTCCTCTCCAGTCGAATGCCCCTTCATCACCAGGAGGTCGTGGTTGTCCATCTCTACAGCCATTAGGACACGCACCAGTTGTTTCGTCGCACGTAGCATTATTGGCGCAGTTACATGCAAAAGCACAGCCTGGCTGACTTCCGAATATACAAGCTACAACAAAGACGCATTCAATGTACAGTCAACACATTAAATGGGAATGATATGCCTGTAGCTATTTCAAGTTCAACCGGAAAAAGATTCCAAAACTAATTATGGGATATATTTAAGGATATACAGAGGTATGTACATGAATCATTGTGCGGTTTCCTGCCGACGCAGTGTTTCTGTAATGTTGAACCAACCTTGTGCTTGATCTATAAGACTTGTCTTTATTAGGTCTCAGATAAGGCAATGGTTTTCTGTATGCAAGTGTTGGCTTTTTTAGCACATATATCAGGATATTGGCAGATAAGCTGATGTGGCTGCGGCGTGTTTGGTAAAGGAGGTTTGCTCGATAGTTAAGGTAATTATATCTGCATAAATGTAGAAACCGAGTTAACTGCTTCTTTGACTAATAAAGTTGTTTTGCAACAGCTATTCGGGTATTCTGTTTTATCAAGCAACTAGTCCCATCGATGTTTGCGTGTGTGTGTGTGTGTGTGTGTGTGTGTGTGTGTGTGTGTGTGTGTGTGTGTGTGTGTGTGTGTGTGTGTGTGTGTGTGTGTGTGTGTGTGTGTGTGTGTGTGTGTGTGTGTGTGTGTGTGTGTGTGTGTGTGTGTGTGTGTGTGTGTGTGTGTGTGTGTGTGTGAGTGAGTGTGTGTGTTTGGGGGCGGGTCGGTTTCCTCAGCTCAAGGTCCCTGTTCCAACAGCATATATACCAGGCAGGTGTTAGGTGACTGTCACGCCGGCACATAAATGCGGTACGCAGAATATATAGGTTCTGTTATCATTGGACGGAAATTTGTGTAATAGAAAGCACCAACCTTGTAACTGCTGTCCACTCAGAACGACCACAGCCATTCCACAAGCCAAGCGGAGAGCGTCGACGCCAGCCATGCTTCTCTATCAACCGACGTAGTTCTCAGAGGCATTTCAACTGTCATTTTTACTTCCTTGTCGCAGCTAGATATGTTAACCCTATATGATTCGGGCTGAGCACCACATGAATAGCATACGTTTTAACACTGGTCTCGTACTATATCATTATCGAGGTTATATGCTGCCTCTTACTGTCAGCGCGGCGAAATATTTTAATGTAGCTCATGCGAAGATTTGATCTAACTAACGTTCCGGTTGTAAATCAGGTTCCTTGCGCAACAATCGTATCCCATATGCATCCTTTTCCTCATAAAGTGTTTCCGAACCAATATAAGGTTATTATTGTTAAGCCTTCGAAGTCATTACCGGTTTGGGCACTATAGGCTACCTGTAGTTTGTGATTGCCGGTTTTTATACGACGTGTGTCATTCCAGTGAAAACTTTACTGGACTATGAAATCAAATTAAATGACGTTGACTGATTTCCTCAGTCTATTGCTATAATTTTATTTACGCCATAAGGTTAAGACGGGTAAAATATGCTTAGTAATCAATAACTATTACCTTGCTGACGAGGAGGCTCTCCTTATTTTGTCACCTTCCACTTGTTTAAATTACACCAGATAGGTCAACTTTAGATAACGATATTCATGGTGGTGTTATAACGTTGTGGGGGCTTTGCTTGTTTCTTGCGTCTATCTTTGATTGTGCTAATTATTTTTGCCAGTCATACAGTACGAAACATCCTTCCAACAACTTCCACAGAAAGTTATCCCAACACCGTCACAGCTGAGGCAAACACGCCTCTCATTTGATTAGAAAGGGGGCTATGAAGAGATATGCGTGTGTGATTATATTTACGCCCCAACCCTTCCCTTCTCTCCAACTAGCAATACTTGTTATGCCCGCGTCTCTTCACAAGGTACACAGAGTCACGTGTCGGTAGTCAAGTGTAGCAGTTAAAGCGTCACAGGTCAGTTGATACCAAACAACATTCACAACGAGCTATCGGTTACTATTTCAATTGATATTTTCCTTCATACCGCATTATGAATAGCTAGTTTCGCAGCCCAAGTATTCCATCCTGTATTTATCGTACCCAACGATATACTCCACTCGCTCTATCTAATTACACCTATGGTCTTCACCTGAAAAGGATCCGAAGCAACACAGCAATTGATGAAATACTGAAATAGTAGAGGCCATGATATCAATTCCACTCTCTCGCTCATTCTTTAAACCACCGATTCACTGTCATGCCATATAAAGTTTGACAAAACACCCCTCACAAGTTTTCTGTGTAAGGTCTAGACTACTAGATAAGTGAGCCTTTATGAAAATGCATGACTTTAACAGACCTTTATAATAACAGCATTCGCTGGAATAAGAATTTATTGCTCATGCCCTCTATCGCATTGACGTTAATGATCCCCTTGGGTCTGGAGGATTTTGCTTCAGTACGCCAGCAAAAACAGCCATGGAACACGACTCCTCAATATGCCCGTATTATATAGCGGGGCGGTGTAAGCCACGTTAAATTATATATAGAAAAAAGTCGTCGACCCACCCTCTCCATCTGTATGTCTCCATTTTACACTTTTCGTAGGCCTATTTCTGCTTCTCTCCTTATGTCTCGTTTTCTCTGTATCTATCTATCTATCTATCTATCTATCTATCTATCTATCTATCTATCTATCTATCTATCTATCTATCTATCTATCTATCTATCTATCTATCTATCGATCTATCTATCTATCTATCTATCTATCTATCTATCTATCTATCTATCTATCTATCTATCTATCTATCTATCTATCTATCTATCTATATATCTATCTATCTATCTATCTATCTATCATCTATCTATCTATCTATCTATCTATCTATCTATCATCTAGCTGTCTGACTGTCTGTCTGTTTATCTATCTATCTATCTCTCTATCGGTTTGGGAAGACAAATATTAGTAGATAACGATAAAACAGCCCTTTAAGATTGGTCTGAGTGAGTATGACATTGATTAGATGAGGCAGTATATAAGTGCTTGCCAATAATGCATAAATAAGTTATTGAATGATATATATGATTATGTTAATGGTTATGCAACGAAACAAGTACACTTGTTGGTAAATAATTGCGTTAGAGATCGAGTGACTGAATGGATTATCTTTTGGTGAGCATGTCATTGTGTGATAGAGGAAATTATTGAGTACGGTACAGGGGAATGGATTATGTGCTTACATCTGCGGGCAATGATTCAGTGAGAAGTGCAGTAATTTAATTAGTATCATGACAACTACGAAACATTTTACCCAAACAAGCTAACATATGTCCTTTTCAGATAATAAGCTCGGAGGTGGAATAACACCTGCAGGTGATTATAGTAAGTTGCGCGCTTTAACTACTGCGAACATGCGCAGACCCGTGGCTTAAAGGGCGTGGGGGGTAAAGGATAGCATATAAGCAACTTTATATAGAAAGAACGTGGGGGGAGATTGGGTGTGGATATAATAGCACATCACTAAACCTACCTTAGCCATAGCAACAACAAATAATAACTCGAACAAGAAGCTAGGTTCTCTCCTCTCTTTTGAAACATGTGGTGAACCTCGATTGGCGATAGACATTAATCTCAGAATTGTTACAGACGTAAATAGAACGAGCGAAATTCATCTCTATTTGAGTACGCAGTCTTTGATGAACTGGCCACAATTTTGCATAATGTCACACACCGTGTAGGAGCCAACAATTCGTAACAAGTCAAAAGCAACTGCATGCTGTTAGGGTCCGTTTACAGACAAATGGCCAATATAAGCCCAACTACAACACTCGTCTCTTGAGAGGATGATCATATGTT
>JAXDRA010000773.1:0-54012 GCA_034190875.2 Urechis unicinctus
CAAATAAATATATCATTAGAAAACAACTTTCGTCCATTTGATTAAAATCTTCAATGACTTATGATGATACAAAAATGCTTCAATTTTGCCAGTTGCTTTCAATTGACATATGCCTATATACAGCATCATCTAAGCACATGAATTAATGTAGTGAAAAGCTCTGTTTTTTTCTTTAAATACACTCGCTACCTGTTAAATTGTATATAGAACTAGAGTATGGTCATGGGTTAAGGGCAAGTGCATTGCAGTGGGTAAAGATATCACCCTGGATGAATTTAGAAAGAATGTGATGCCATTTTCAGTTTTGGTCGCGTCGAGGGCGTGTCTTACATTGCGCTGTAAGGTTCAAGTCACGTGCATTGGGTGTCTCAGTTCTAATGCTGTCTCATTCACATTGTAGGTACGAAGCACTTTCATACTCACGCTGTCACATTCACGTCATTCTCATGACGTACTATGATGGTCACTCTGTAGGTTCTTCTAGTACCCATGACGCGCTTATGATATCGCTCTGTCATTTTCAAGTCGCAGGAATGACGCGCTATAATACTCACGCGGTTACGTCAACGTCGCATACATGACGTGTTATCACACTTGCGCTGTGACGCTCACGTCATACTCTCACTAAAATCACCCTTTTGGCGCGTGTCAGTCAATCAATCGGGTGTCACTCAAACCTGCCATCAATATGATATAAAACAGCCAGATTATTGAGCTGCTCATCACTCGAGCTTGTATCAACCATCACATTAACACCACAGTATCTTCAAGAGTGTTCACTGATTCGGCAAGTGGTCGCAATTATTTCAAAACTCAACTGTATATCTGTGATTATCAAGTTGTCATTATGGCAGTCAGCCGACGAATGTCAGCAGTCTTTGGAGAGGAATGCAGGGTTGATGCTGAGCTCTCCTCCCAGTTTTATTCCTTCGACCAGTTATCAGCAGCTCTCAGCCAAGACAATTCCATTGATGGCACCGTGATGCAAGACAGGAACCTTCAGTATGCCAGTCACGTCGGTCTACAGCATGACGGACCTCTCAGCAGCACCATGGTCTATCCTCAACACAGCACTCCACTCAAGCGTCGCCGCAAGTATCACCAAATGCTCAAGTCAAACGTACTCCATGCGGATTCATTTTGCTGTCATGATTCACGAAAAACAAAGCAAGAAATCGCTGAAAGAAGTCCCAGGAAGCTGAGAGCTCGTCACATGATCAAGAAAGTAATCAGCTCCCAAGTTGCCATGCTGTTTGACAACACAAACCTGGGTACCCCTGATACCGACCGTCGTCACAGCTCGACTTTGTCATGCTCCATCAATACCACGGTATCATTTGATAGTTCAGAATCGTTCCTATTCGCAGACACATCATCATCCTCACTGACTCCTCTGGGTCCCAGACCACCCTGTATTGGCATGGAAGACAAGCAATTAGCTGTGAGACCTGCAGACACGCTCATTGACTCTGTGTTAGACTACGATGACGTCAATGAGAGAGTCATTTTGGGATGCAGTGACTCTAATGCCTTCATTTCAAGCAAAGATTCTCATGCTTCTGAATTTATGCTTCAAGCTAAGCAAAGGAAATCAGTTACTTCCACCATTTCCAATGCTCAAAAGAAAGACATCAAGAGGAAGTTGAAGAGTTTTGCCAAGAAGTTTCGTGGAGCTCAGCAACATGGCTTGGCTACATTGGCTATGTTATGAGGAGTAATTTGTAGAGAATCCGTATTGATTAACTGAAGTGTACAAGAGATTATTTTGCCCATTTGTGCATAATTAGTGCTATATCTCGTTTATTCATGAGTATCAAATAAATATATCATTAAAAAACAACTTTCGTCCATTTGATTAAAATCTTCAATGACTTATGATGATACAAAAATGCTTCAATTTTGCCAGTTGCTTTCAATTGACATATGCCTATATACAGCATCATCTAAGCACATGAATTAATGTAGTGAAAAGCTCTGTTTTTCTTTAAATACACTCACTACCTGTTAAATTGTATATAGAACTAGAGTATGGCATGGGTTAAGGGCAAGTGCATTGCAGTGGGTACAGATATCACCCCCGATGAATTTAGAAAGAATGGGATGCCATTTTCAGTTTTGGTCGTGTCGAGGGCGTGTCTTACATTGCGCTGTAAGGTTCAAGTCACATGCATTGGGTGTCTCAGTTCTAATGCTGTCTCATTCACATTGTAGGTACGAAGCACTTTCATACTCACGCTGTCACATTCACGTCATTCTCATGACGTACTATGATGGTCACTCTGTAGGTTCTTCTAGTACCCATGACGCGCTTATGATATCGCTCTGTCATTTTCAAGTCGCAGGAATGACGCGCTATAATACTCACGCGGTTACGTCAACGTCGCATACATGACGTGTTATCACACTTGCGCTGTGACGCCCACGTCATACTACTCTCACTAAAATCACCCTTTTGGCGCGTGTCAGTCAATCAATCGGGTGTCACTCAAACCTGCCATCAATATGATATAAAACAGCCAGATTATTGAGCTGCTCATCACTCGAGCTTGTATCAACCATCACATTAACACCACAGTATCTTTAAGCGTGTTCACTGATTCGGCAAGTGGTCGCAATTATTTCAAAACTCAACTGTATATCTGTGATTATCATAGTTGTCATTATGGCAGTCAGCCGACGAATGTCAGCAGTCTTTGGAGAGGAATGCAGGGTTGATGCTGAGCTCTCCTCTCAGTTTTATTCCTTCGACCAGTTATCAGCAGCTCTCAGCCAAGACAATTCCATTGATGGCACCGTGATGCAAGACAGGAACCTTCAGTATGCCAGTCACGTCGGTCTACAGCATGACGGACCTCTCAGCAGCACCATGGTCTATCCTCAACACAGCACTCCACTCAAGCGTCGCCGCAAGTATCACCAAATGCTCAAGTCAAACGTACTCCATGCGGATTCATTTTGCTGTCATGATTCACGAAAAACAAAGCAAGAAATCGCTGAAAGAAGTCCCAGGAAGCTGAGAGCTCGTCACATGATCAAGAAAGTAATCAGCTCCCAAGTTGCCATGCTGTTTGACAACACAAACCTGGGTACCCCTGATACCGACCGTCGTCACAGCTCGACTTTGTCATGCTCCATCAATACCACGGTATCATTTGATAGTTCAGAATCGTTCCTATTCGCAGACACATCATCATCCTCACTGACTCCTCTGGGTCCCAGACCACCCTGTATTGGCATGGAAGACAAGCAATTAGCTGTGAGACCTGCAGACACGCTCATTGACTCTGTGTTAGACTACGATGACGTCAATGAGAGAGTCATTTTGGGATGCAGTGACTCTAATGCCTTCATTTCAAGCAAAGATTCTCATGCTTCTGAATTTATGCTTCAAGCTAAGCAAAGGAAATCAGTTACTTCCACCATTTCCAATGCTCAAAAGAAAGACATCAAGAGGAAGTTGAAGAGTTTTGCCAAGAAGTTTCGTGGAGCTCAGCAACATGGCTTGGCTACATTGGCTATGTTATGAGGAGTAATTTGTAGAGAATCCGTATTGATTAACTGAAGTGTACAAGAGATTATTTGGCCCATTTGTGCATAATTAGTGCTATATCTCGTTTATTCATGAGTATCAAATAAATATATCATAAGAAAACAACTTTCGTCCATTTGATTAAAATCTTCAATGACTTATGATGATACAAAAATGCTTCAATTTTGCCAGTTGCTTTCAATTGACATATGCCTATATACAGCATCATCTAAGCACATGAATTAATGTAGTGAAAAGCTCTGTTTTTCTTTAAATACACTCACTACCTGTTAAATTGTATATAGAACTAGAGTATGGCATGGGTTAAGGGCAAGTGCATTGCAGTGGGTACAGATATCACCCCCGATGAATTTAGAAAGAATGGGATGCCATTTTCAGTTTTGGTCGTGTCGAGGGCGTGTCTTACATTGCGCTGTAAGGTTCAAGTCACATGCATTGGGTGTCTCAGTTCTAATGCTGTCTCATTCACATTGTAGGTACGAAGCACTTTCATACTCACGCTGTCACATTCACGTCATTCTCATGACGTACTATGATGGTCACTCTGTAGGTTCTTCTAGTACCCATGACGCGCTTATGATATCGCTCTGTCATTTTCAAGTCGCAGGAATGACGCGCTATAATACTCACGCGGTTACGTCAACGTCGCATACATGACGTGTTATCACACTTGCGCTGTGACGCCCACGTCATACTCTCACTAAAATCACCCTTTTGGCGCGTGTCAGTCAATCAATCGGGTGTCACTCAAACCTGCCATCAATATGATATAAAACAGCCAGATTATTGAGCTGCTCATCACTCGAGCTTGTATCAACCATCACATTAACACCACAGTATCTTTAAGCGTGTTCACTGATTCGGCAAGTGGTCGCAATTATTTCAAAACTCAACTGTATATCTGTGATTATCATAGTTGTCATTATGGCAGTCAGCCGACGAATGTCAGCAGTCTTTGGAGAGGAATGCAGGGTTGATGCTGAGCTCTCCTCTCAGTTTTTTATTCCTTCGACCATTTATCAGCAGCTCTCAGCCAAGACAATTCCATTGATGGCACCGTGATGCAAGACAGGAACCTTCAGTATGCCAGTCACGTCGGTCTACAGCATGACGGACCTCTCAGCAGCACCATGGTCTATCCTCAACACAGCACTCCACTCAAGCGTCGCCGCAAGTATCACCAAATGCTCAAGTCAAACGTACTCCATGCGGATTCATTTTGCTGTCATGATTCACGAAAAACAAAGCAAGAAATCGCTGAAAGAAGTCCCAGGAAGCTGAGAGCTCGTCACATGATCAAGAAAGTAATCAGCTCCCAAGTTGCCATGCTGTTTGACAACACAAACCTGGGTACCCCTGATACCGACCGTCGTCACAGCTCGACTTTGTCATGCTCCATCAATACCACGGTATCATTTGATAGTTCAGAATCGTTCCTATTCGCAGACACATCATCATCCTCACTGACTCCTCTGGGTCCCAGACCACCCTGTATTGGCATGGAAGACAAGCAATTAGCTGTGAGACCTGCAGACACGCTCATTGACTCTGTGTTAGACTACGATGACGTCAATGAGAGAGTCATTTTGGGATGCAGTGACTCTAATGCCTTCATTTCAAGCAAAGATTCTCATGCTTCTGAATTTATGCTTCAAGCTAAGCAAAGGAAATCAGTTACTTCCACCATTTCCAATGCTCAAAAGAAAGACATCAAGAGGAAGTTGAAGAGTTTTGCCAAGAAGTTTCGTGGAGCTCAGCAACATGGCTTGGCTACATTGGCTATGTTATGAGGAGTAATTTGTAGAGAATCCGTATTGATTAACTGAAGTGTACAAGAGATATATTTTGCCCATTTGTGCATAATTAGTGCTATATCTCGTTTATTCATGAGTATCAAATAAATATATCATAAAAAAACAACTTTCGATGATACAAAAATTTTTCAATTTTGATTAAAATCTTCAATGATGACTTATGATGATACAAAAATGCTTCAATTTTGCCAGTTGCTTTCATTGACATATGCCTATATACAGCATCATCTAAGCACATGAATTAATGTAGTGAAAAGCTCTGTTTTTCTTTAAATACACTCACTACCTGTTAAATTGTATATAGAACTAGAGTATGTCATGGGTAAGGGTTAAGGGCAAGTGCATTGCAGTGGGTACAGATATCACCCTGGATGAATTTAGAAAGAATGGGATGCCATTTTCAGTTTTGGTCGCGTCGAGGGCGTGTCTTACATTGCGCTGTAAGGTTCAAGTCACATGCATTGGGTGTCTCAGTTCTAATGCTGTCTCATTCACATTGTAGGTACGAAGCACTTTCATACTCACGCTGTCACATTCACGTCATTCTCATGACGTGACGTACTATGATGGTCACTCTGTAGGTTCTTCTAGTACCCATGACGCGCTTATGATATCGCTCTGTCATTTTCAAGTCGCAGGAATGACGCGCTATAATACTCACGCGGTTACGTCAACGTCGCATACATGACGTGTTATCATCACATTGCGCGCTGTGACGCCCACGTCATACTCTCACTAAAATCACCTTTTTGGCGCGTGTCAGTCAATCAATCGGGTGTCACTCAAACCTGCCATCAATATGATATAAAACAGCCAGATTATTGAGCTGCTCATCACTCGAGCTTGTATCAACCATCACATTAACACCACAGTATCTTCAAGAGTGTTCACTGATTCGGCAAGTGGTCGCAATTATTTCAAAACTCAACTGTATATCTGTGATTATCAAGTTGTCATTATGGCAGTCAACCGACGAATGTCAGCAGTCTTTGGAGCGGAATGCAGGGTTGATGCTGAGCTCTCCTCTCAGTTTTATTCCTGATTAACTGAAGTGTACAAGAGATTATTTTGCCCATTTGTGCATAATTAGTGCTATATCTCGTTTATTCATGAGTATCAAATAAATATATCATTAGAAAACAACTTTCGTCCATTTGATTAAAATCTTCAATGACTTATGATGATACAAAAATGCTTCAATTTTGCCAGTTGCTTTCAATTGACATATGCCTATATACAGCATCATCTAAGCACATGAATTAATGTAGTGAAAAGCTCTGTTTTTTTTCTTTAAATACACTCGCTACCTGTTAAATTGTATATAGAACTAGAGTATGTCATGGGTTAAGGGCAAGTAAATGGCAGTGGGTAAAGATATCACCCTGGATGAATTTAGAAAAACAATGTGATGCCATTTTCAGTTTTGGTCGCGTCGAGGGCGTGTCTTACATTGCGCTGTAAGGTTCAAGTCACGTGCACGTGCATTGGGTGTCTCAGTTCTAATGCTGTCTCATTCACATTGTAGGTACGAAGCACTTTCATACTCACGCTCTCACATTCACGTTATTCTCATGACATACTATGATGGTCACTCTGTAGGTTCTTCTAGTACCCATGACGCGCTTATGATATCGCTCTGTCATTTTCAAGTCGCAGGAATTACGCGCTATAATACTCACGCTGTTACGTCAACGTCGCATACATGACGTGTTATCACACTTGCGCCGTGACGCTCACGTCATACTTTCACTAAAATCACCCTTTTGGCGCGTGTCAGTCAATCAATCGGGTGTCACTCAAACCTGCCATCAATATGATATAAAACAGCCAGATTATTGAGCTGCTCATCACTCGAGCTTGTATCAACCATCACATTAACACCACAGTATCTTCAAGAGTGTTCACTGATTCGGCAAGTGGTCGCAATTATTTCAAAAACTCAACTGTATATCTGTGATTATCATAGTTGTCATTATGGCAGTCAGCCGACGAATGTCAGCAGTCTTTGGAGAGGAATGCAGGGTTGATGCTGAGCTCTCCTCCCAGTTTTTTTATTCCTTCGACCAGTTATCAGCAGCTCTCAGCCAAGACAATTCCATTGATGGCACCGTGATGCAAGACAGGAACCTTCAGTATGCCAGTCACGTCGGTCTACAGCATGACGGACCTCTCAGCAGCACCATGGTCTATCCTCAACACAGCACTCCACTCAAGCGTCGCCGCAAGTATCACCAAATGCTCAAGTCAAACGTACTCCATGCGGATTCATTTTGCTGTCATGATTCACGAAAAACAAAGCAAGAAATCGCTGAAAGAAGTCCCAGGAAGCTGAGAGCTCGTCATGATGATCAAGAAAGTAATCAGCTCCCAAGTTGCCATGCTGTTTGACAACACAAACCTGGGTACCCCTGATACCGACCGTCGTCACAGCTCGACTTTGTCATGCTCCATCAATACCACGGTATCATTTGATAGTTCAGAATCGTTCCTATTCGCAGACACATCATCATCCTCACTGACTCCTCTGGGTCCCAGACCACCCTGTATTGGCATGGAAGACAAGCAATTAGCTGTGAGACCTGCAGACACGCTCATTGACTCTGTGTTAGACTACGATGACGTCAATGAGAGAGTCATTTTGGGATGCAGTGACTCTAATGCCTTCATTTCAAGCAAAGATTCTCATGCTTCTGAATTTATGCTTCAAGCTAAGCAAAGGAAATCAGTTACTTCCACCACCATTTCCAATGCTCAAAAAAAGAAAGACATCAAGAGGAAGTTGAAGAGTTTTGCCAAGAAGTTTCGTGGAGCTCAGCAACATGGCTTGGCTACATTGGCTATGTTATGAGGAGTAATTTGTAGAGAATCCGTATTGATTAACTGAAGTGTACAAGAGATTATTTTGCCCATTTGTGCATAATTAGTGCTATATCTCGTTTATTCATGAGTATCAAAAATAAATATATCATTAAGAAAACAACTTTCGTCCATTTGATTAAAATCTTCAATGACTTATGATGATACAAAAATGCTTCAATTTTGCCAGTTGCTTTCAATTGACATATGCCTATATACAGCATCATCTAAGCACATGAATTAATGTAGTGAAAAGCTCTGTTTTTCTTTAAATACACTCACTACCTGTTAAATTGTATATAGAACTAGAGTATGGCATGGGTTAAGGGCAAGTGCATTGCAGTGGGTACAGATATCACCCCCGATGAATTTAGAAAGAATGGGATGCCATTTTCAGTTTTGGTCGTGTCGAGGGCGTGTCTTACATTGCGCTGTAAGGTTCAAGTCACATGCATTGGGTGTCTCAGTTCTAATGCTGTCTCATTCACATTGTAGGTACGAAGCACTTTCATACTCACGCTGTCACATTCACGTCATTCTCATGACGTACTATGATGGTCACTCTGTAGGTTCTTCTAGTACCCATGACGCGCTTATGATATCGCTCTGTCATTTTCAAGTCGCAGGAATGACGCGCTATAATACTCACGCGGTTACGTCAACGTCGCATACATGACGTGTTATCACACTTGCGCTGTGACGCCCACGTCATACTCTCACTAAAATCACCCTTTTGGCGCGTGTCAGTCAATCAATCGGGTGTCACTCAAACCTGCCATCAATATGATATAAAACAGCCAGATTATTGAGCTGCTCATCACTCGAGCTTGTATCAACCATCACATTAACACCACAGTATCTTTAAGCGTGTTCACTGATTCGGCAAGTGGTCGCATTTATTTCAAAACTCAACTGTATATCTGTGATTATCATAGTTGTCATTATGGCAGTCAGCCGACGAATGTCAGCAGTCTTTGGAGAGGAATGCAGGGTTGATGCTGAGCTCTCCTCTCAGTTTTATTCCTTCGACCAGTTATCAGCAGCTCTCAGCCAAGACAATTCCATTGATGGCACCGTGATGCAAGACAGGAACCTTCAGTATGCCAGTCACGTCGGTCTACAGCATGACGGACCTCTCAGCAGCACCATGGTCTATCCTCAACACAGCACTCCACTCAAGCGTCGCCGCAAGTATCACCAAATGCTCAAGTCAAACGTACTCCATGCGGATTCATTTTGCTGTCATGATTCACGAAAAACAAAGCAAGAAATCGCTGAAAGAAGTCCCAGGAAGCTGAGAGCTCGTCACATGATCAAGAAAGTAATCAGCTCCCAAGTTGCCATGCTGTTTGACAACACAAACCTGGGTACCCCTGATACCGACCGTCGTCACAGCCGACTTTGTCATGCTCCATCAATACCACGGTATCATTTGATAGTTCAGAATCGTTCCTATTCGCAGACACATCATCATCCTCACTGACTCCTCTGGGTCCCAGACCACCCTGTATTGGCATGGAAGACAAGCAATTAGCTGTGAGACCTGCAGACACGCTCATTGACTCTGTGTTAGACTACGATGACGTCAATGAGAGAGTCATTTTGGGATGCAGTGACTCTAATGCCTTCATTTCAAGCAAAGATTCTCATGCTTCTGAATTTATGCTTCAAGCTAAGCAAAGGAAATCAGTTACTTCCACCATTTCCAATGCTCAAAAGAAAGACATCAAGAGGAAGTTGAAGAGTTTTGCCAAGAAGTTTCGTGGAGCTCAGCAACATGGCTTGGCTACATTGGCTATGTTATGAGGAGTAATTTGTAGAGAATCCGTATTGATTAACTGAAGTGTACAAGAGATTATTTTGCCCATTTGTGCATAATTAGTGCTATATCTCGTTTATTCATGAGTATCAAATAAATATATCATTAAAAAACAACTTTCGTCCATTTGATTAAAATCTTCAATGACTTATGATGATACAAAAATGCTTCAATTTTGCCAGTTGCTTTCAATTGACATATGCCTATATACAGCATCATCTAAGCACATGAATTAATGTAGTGAAAAGCTCTGTTTTTCTTTAAATACACTCACTACCTGTTAAATTGTATATAGAACTAGAGTATGGCATGGGTTAAGGGCAAGTGCATTGCAGTGGGTACAGATATCACCCCCGATGAATTTAGAAAGAATGGGATGCCATTTTCAGTTTTGGTCGTGTCGAGGGCGTGTCTTACATTGCGCTGTAAGGTTCAAGTCACATGCATTGGGTGTCTCAGTTCTAATGCTGTCTCATTCACATTGTAGGTACGAAGCACTTTCATACTCACGCTGTCACATTCACGTCATTCTCATGACGTACTATGATGGTCACTCTGTAGGTTCTTCTAGTACCCATGACGCGCTTATGATATCGCTCTGTCATTTTCAAGTCGCAGGAATGACGCGCTATAATACTCACGCGGTTACGTCAACGTCGCATACATGACGTGTTATCACACTTGCGCTGTGACGCCCACGTCATACTCTCACTAAAATCACCCTTTTGGCGCGTGTCAGTCAATCAATCGGGTGTCACTCAAACCTGCCATCAATATGATATAAAACAGCCAGATTATTGAGCTGCTCATCACTCGAGCTTGTATCAACCATCACATTAACACCACAGTATCTTTAAGCGTGTTCACTGATTCGGCAAGTGGTCGCAATTATTTCAAAACTCAACTGTATATCTGTGATTATCATAGTTGTCATTATGGCAGTCAGCCGACGAATGTCAGCAGTCTTTGGAGAGGAATGCAGGGTTGATGCTGAGCTCTCCTCTCAGTTTTTTTATTCCTTCGACCAGTTATCAGCAGCTCTCAGCCAAGACAATTCCATTGATGGCACCGTGATGCAAGACAGGAACCTTCAGTATGCCAGTCACGTCGGTCTACAGCATGACGGACCTCTCAGCAGCACCATGGTCTATCCTCAACACAGCACTCCACTCAAGCGTCGCCGCAAGTATCACCAAATGCTCAAGTCAAACGTACTCCATGCGGATTCATTTTGCTGTCATGATTCACGAAAAACAAAGCAAGAAATCGCTGAAAGAAGTCCCAGGAAGCTGAGAGCTCGTCACATGATCAAGAAAGTAATCAGCTCCCAAGTTGCCATGCTGTTTGACAACACAAACCTGGGTACCCCTGATACCGACCGTCGTCACAGCTCGACTTTGTCATGCTCCATCAATACCACGGTATCATTTGATAGTTCAGAATCGTTCCTATTCGCAGACACATCATCATCCTCACTGACTCCTCTGGGTCCCAGACCACCCTGTATTGGCATGGAAGACAAGCAATTAGCTGTGAGACCTGCAGACACGCTCATTGACTCTGTGTTAGACTACGATGACGTCAATGAGAGAGTCATTTTGGGATGCAGTGACTCTAATGCCTTCATTTCAAGCAAAGATTCTCATGCTTCTGAATTTATGCTTCAAGCTAAGCAAAGGAAATCAGTTACTTCCACCATTTCCAATGCTCAAAAGAAAGACATCAAGAGGAAGTTGAAGAGTTTTGCCAAGAAGTTTCGTGGAGCTCAGCAACATGGCTTGGCTACATTGGCTATGTTATGAGGAGTAATTTGTAGAGAATCCGTATTGATTAACTGAAGTGTACAAGAGATTATTTTGCCCATTTGTGCATAATTAGTGCTATATCTCGTTTATTCATGATGAGTATCAAATAAATATATCATTAGAAAACAACTTTTCGTCCATTTGATTAAAATCTTCAATGACTTATGATGATACAAAAATGCTTCAATTTTGCCAGTTGCTTTCAATTGACATATGCCTATATACAGCATCATCTAAGCACATGAATTAATGTAGTGAAAAGCTCTGTTTTTCTTTAAATACACTCACTACTACCTGTTAAATTGTATATAGAACTAGAGTATGGCATGGGTTAAGGGCAAGTGCATTGCAGTGGGTACAGATATCACCCCCGATGAATTTAGAAAGAATGGGATGCCATTTTCAGTTTTGGTCGTGTCGAGGGCGTGTCTTACATTGCGCTGTAAGGTTCAAGTCACATGCATTGGGTGTCTCAGTTCTAATGCTGTCTCATTCACATTGTAGGTACGAAGCACTTTCATACTCACGCTGTCACATTCACGTCATTCTCATGACGTACTATGATGGTCACTCTGTAGGTTCTTCTAGTACCCATGACGCGCTTATGATATCGCTCTGTCATTTTCAAGTCGCAGGAATGACGCGCTATAATACTCACGCGGTTACGTCAACGTCGCATACATGACGTGTTATCACACTTGCGCTGTGACGCCCACGTCATACTCTCACTAAAATCACCCTTTTGGCGCGTGTCAGTCAATCAATCGGGTGTCACTCAAACCTGCCATCAATATGATAAAAAAACAGCCAGATTATTGAGCTGCTCATCACTCGAGCTTGTATCAACCATCACATTAACACCACAGTATCTTTAAGCGTGTTCACTGATTCGGCAAGTGGTCGCAATTATTTCAAAACTCAACTGTATATCTGTGATTATCATAGTTGTCATTATGGCAGTCAGCCGACGAATGTCAGCAGTCTTTGGAGAGGAATGCAGGGTTGATGCTGAGCTCTCCTCTCAGTTTTATTCCTTCGACCAGTTATCAGCAGCTCTCAGCCAAGACAATTCCATTGATGGCACCGTGATGCAAGACAGGAACCTTCAGTATGCCAGTCACGTCGGTCTACAGCATGACGGACCTCTCAGCAGCACCATGGTCTATCCTCAACACAGCACTCCACTCAAGCGTCGCCGCAAGTATCACCAAATGCTCAAGTCAAACGTACTCCATGCGGATTCATTTTGCTGTCATGATTCACGAAAAACAAAGCAAGAAATCGCTGAAAAGAAGTCCCAGGAAGCTGAGAGCTCGTCACATGATCAAGAAAGTAATCAGCTCCCAAGTTGCCATGCTGTTTGACAACACAAACCTGGGTACCCCTGATACCGACCGTCGTCACAGCTCGACTTTGTCATGCTCCATCAATACCACGGTATCATTTGATAGTTCAGAATCGTTCCTATTCGCAGACACATCATCATCCTCACTGACTCCTCTGGGTCCCAGACCACCCTGTATTGGCATGGAAGACAAGCAATTAGCTGTGAGACCTGCAGACACGCTCATTGACTCTGTGTTAGACTACGATGACGTCAATGAGAGAGTCATTTTGGGATGCAGTGACTCTAATGCCTTCATTTCAAGCAAAGATTCTCATGCTTCTGAATTTATGCTTCAAGCTAAGCAAAGGAAATCAGTTACTTCCACCATTTCCAATGCTCAAAAGAAAGACATCAAGAGGAAGTTGAAGAGTTTTGCCAAGAAGTTTCGTGGAGCTCAGCAACATGGCTTGGCTACATTGGCTATGTTATGAGGAGTAATTTGTAGAGAATCCGTATTGATTAACTGAAGTGTACAAGAGATTATTTTGCCCATTTGTGCATAATTAGTGCTATATCTCGTTTATTCATGAGTATCAAATAAATATATCATTAGAAAACAACTTTCGTCCATTTGATTAAAATCTTCAATGACTTATGATGATACAAAAATGCTTCAATTTTGCCAGTTGCTTTCAATTGACATATGCCTATATACAGCATCATCTAAGCACATGAATTAATGTAGTGAAAAGCTCTCTGTTTTTCTTTAAATACACTCACTACCTGTTAAATTGTATATAGAACTAGAGTATGGCATGGGTTAAGGGCAAGTGCATTGCAGTGGGTACAGATATCACCCCCGATGAATTTAGAAAGAATGGGATGCCATTTTCAGTTTTGGTCGTGTCGAGGGCGTGTCTTACATTGCGCTGTAAGGTTCAAGTCACATGCATTGGGTGTCTCAGTTCTAATGCTGTCTCATTCACATTGTGTAGGTACGAAGCACTTTCATACTCACGCTGTCACATTCACGTCATTCTCATGACGTACTATGATGGTCACTCTGTAGGTTCTTCTAGTACCCATGACGCGCTTATGATATCGCTCTGTCATTTTCAAGTCGCAGGAATGACGCGCTATAATACTCACGCGGTTACGTCAACGTCGCATACATGACGTGTTATCACACTTGCGCTGTGACGCCCACGTCATACTCTCACTAAAATCACCCTTTTGGCGCGTGTCAGTCAATCAATCGGGTGTCACTCAAACCTGCCATCAATATGATATAAAACAGCCAGATTATTGAGCTGCTCATCACTCGAGCTTGTATCAACCATCACATTAACACCACAGTATCTTTAAGCGTGTTCACTGATTCGGCAAGTGGTCGCAATTATTTCAAAACTCAACTGTATATCTGTGATTATCATAGTTGTCATTATGGCAGTCAGCCGACGAATGTCAGACGAATGTCAGAAGTCTTTTTGGAGAGGAATGCAGGGTTGATGCTGAGCTCTCCTCTCAGTTTTATTCCTTCGACCAGTTATCAGCAGCTCTCAGCCAAGACAATTCCATTGATGGCACCGTGATGCAAGACAGGAACCTTCAGTATGCCAGTCACGTCGGTCTACAGCATGACGGACCTCTCAGCAGCACCATGGTCTATCCTCAACACAGCACTCCACTCAAGCGTCGCCGCAAGTATCACCAAATGCTCAAGTCAAACGTACTCCATGCGGATTCATTTTGCTGTCATGATTCACGAAAAACAAAGCAAGAAATCGCTGAAAGAAGTCCCAGGAAGCTGAGAGCTCGTCACATGATCAAGAAAGTAATCAGCTCCCAAGTTGCCATGCTGTTTGACAACACAAACCTGGGTACCCCTGATACCGACCGTCGTCACAGCTCGACTTTGTCATGCTCCATCAATACCACGGTATCATTTGATAGTTCAGAATCGTTCCTATTCGCAGACACATCATCATCCTCACTGACTCCTCTGGGTCCCAGACCACCCTGTATTGGCATGGAAGACAAGCAATTAGCTGTGAGACCTGCAGACACGCTCATTGACTCTGTGTTAGACTACGATGACGTCAATGAGAGAGTCATTTTGGGATGCAGTGACTCTAATGCCTTCATTTCAAGCAAAGATTCTCATGCTTCTGAATTTATGCTTCAAGCTAAGCAAAGGAAATCAGTTACTTCCACCATTTCCAATGCTCAAAAGAAAGACATCAAGAGGAAGTTGAAGAGTTTTGCCAAGAAGTTTCGTGGAGCTCAGCAACATGGCTTGGCTACATTGGCTATGTTATGAGGAGTAATTTGTAGAGAATCCGTATTGATTAACTGAAGTGTACAAGAGATTATTTTGCCCATTTGTGCATAATTAGTGCTATATCTCGTTTATTCATGAGTATCAAATAAATATATCATTAAAAAACAACTTTCGTCCATTTGATTAAAATCTTCAATGACTTATGATGATACAAAAATGCTTCAATTTTGCCAGTTGCTTTCAATTGACATATGCCTATATACAGCATCATCTAAGCACATGAATTAATGTAGTGAAAAGCTCTGTTTTTCTTTAAATACACTCACTACCTGTTAAATTGTATATAGAACTAGAGTATGGCATGGGTTAAGGGCAAGTGCATTGCAGTGGGTACAGATATCACCCCCGATGAATTTAGAAAAATGGGATGCCATTTTCAGTTTTGGTCGTGTCGAGGGCGTGTCTTACATTGCGCTGTAAGGTTCAAGTCACATGCATTGGGTGTCTCAGTTCTAATGCTGTCTCATTCACATTGTAGGTACGAAGCACTTTCATACTCACGCTGTCACATTCACGTCATTCTCATGACGTACTATGATGGTCACTCTGTAGGTTCTTCTAGTACCCATGACGCGCTTATGATATCGCTCTGTCATTTTCAAGTCGCAGGAATGACGCGCTATAATACTCACGCGGTTACGTCAACGTCGCATACATGACGTGTTATCACACACACTTGCGCTGTGACGCCCACGTCATACTCTCACTAAAATCACCCTTTTGGCGCGTGTCAGTCAATCAATCGGGTGTCACTCAAACCTGCCATCAATATGATATAAAACAGCCAGATTATTGAGCTGCTCATCACTCGAGCTTGTATCAACCATCACATTAACACCACAGTATCTTTAAGCGTGTTCACTGATTCGGCAAGTGGTCGCAATTATTTCAAAACTCAACTGTATATCTGTGATTATCATAGTTGTCATTATGGCAGTCAGCCGACGAATGTCAGCAGTCTTTGGAGAGGAATGCAGGGTTGATGCTGAGCTCTCCTCTCAGTTTTATTCCTTCGACCAGTTATCAGCAGCTCTCAGCCAAGACAATTCCATTGATGGCACCGTGATGCAAGACAGGAACCTTCAGTATGCCAGTCACGTCGGTCTACAGCATGACGGACCTCTCAGCAGCACCATGGTCTATCCTCAACACAGCACTCCACTCAAGCGTCGCCGCAAGTATCACCAAATGCTCAAGTCAAACGTACTCCATGCGGATTCATTTTGCTGTCATGATTCACGAAAAACAAAGCAAGAAATCGCTGAAAGAAGTCCCAGGAAGCTGAGAGCTCGTCACATGATCAAGAAAGTAATCAGCTCCCAAGTTGCCATGCTGTTTGACAACACAAACCTGGGTACCCCTGATACCGACCGTCGTCACAGCTCGACTTTGTCATGCTCCATCAATACCACGGTATCATTTGATAGTTCAGAATCGTTCCTATTCGCAGACACATCATCATCCTCACTGACTCCTCTGGGTCCCAGACCACCCTGTATTGGCATGGAAGACAAGCAATTAGCTGTGAGACCTGCAGACACGCTCATTGACTCTGTGTTAGACTACGATGACGTCAATGAGAGAGTCATTTTGGGATGCAGTGACTCTAATGCCTTCATTTCAAGCAAAGATTCTCATGCTTCTGAATTTATGCTTCAAGCTAAGCAAAGGAAATCAGTTACTTCCACCATTTCCAATGCTCAAAAAAGAAAGACATCAAGAGGAAGTTGAAGAGTTTTGCCAAGAAGTTTCGTGGAGCTCAGCAACATGGCTTGGCTACATTGGCTATGTTATGAGGAGTAATTTGTAGAGAATCCGTATTGATTAACTGAAGTGTACAAGAGATTATTTTGCCCATTTGTGCATAATTAGTGCTATATCTCGTTTATTCATGAGTATCAAATAAATATATCATTAGAAAACAACTTTCGTCCATTTGATTAAAATCTTCAATGACTTATGATGATACAAAAATGCTTCAATTTTGCCAGTTGCTTTCAATTGACATATGCCTATATACAGCATCATCTAAGCACATGAATTAATGTAGTGAAAAGCTCTGTTTTTCTTTAAATACACTCACTACCTGTTAAATTGTATATTGAACTAGAGTATGGCATGGGTTAAGGGCAAGTGCATTGCAGTGGGTACAGATATCACCCCCGATGAATTTAGAAAGAATGGGATGCCATTTTCAGTTTTGGTCGTGTCGAGGGCGTGTCTTACATTGCGCTGTAAGGTTCAAGTCACATGCATTGGGTGTCTCAGTTCTAATGCTGTCTCATTCACATTGTAGGTACGAAGCACTTTCATACTCACGCTGTCACATTCACGTCATTCTCATGACGTACTATGATGGTCACTCTGTAGGTTCTTCTAGTACCCATGACGCGCTTATGATATCGCTCTGTCATTTTCAAGTCGCAGGAATGACGCGCTATAATACTCACGCGGTTACGTCAACGTCGCATACATGACGTGTTATCACACTTGCGCTGTGACGCCCACGTCATACTCTCACTAAAATCACCCTTTTGGCGCGTGTCAGTCAATCAATCGGGTGTCACTCAAACCTGCCATCAATATGATATAAAACAGCCAGATTATTGAGCTGCTCATCACTCGAGCTTGTATCAACCATCACATTAACACCACAGTATCTTTAAGCGTGTTCACTGATTCGGCAAGTGGTCGCAATTATTTCAAAACTCAACTGTATATCTGTGATTATCATAGTTGTCATTATGGCAGTCAGCCGACGAATGTCAGCAGTCTTTGGAGAGGAATGCAGGGTTGATGCTGAGCTCTCCTCTCAGTTTTATTCCTTCGACCAGTTATCAGCAGCTCTCAGCCAAGACAATTCCATTGATGGCACCGTGATGCAAGACAGGAACCTTCAGTATGCCAGTCACGTCGGTCTACAGCATGACGGACCTCTCAGCAGCACCATGGTCTATCCTCAACACAGCACTCCACTCAAGCGTCGCCGCAAGTATCACCAAATGCTCAAGTCAAACGTACTCCATGCGGATTCATTTTGCTGTCATGATTCACGAAAAACAAAGCAAGAAATCGCTGAAAGAAGTCCCAGGAAGCTGAGAGCTCGTCACATGATCAAGAAAGTAATCAGCTCCCAAGTTGCCATGCTGTTTGACAACACAAACCTGGGTACCCCTGATACCGACCGTCGTCACAGCTCGACTTTGTCATGCTCCATCAATACCACGGTATCATTTGATAGTTCAGAATCGTTCCTATTCGCAGACACATCATCATCCTCACTGACTCCTCTGGGTCCCAGACCACCCTGTATTGGCATGGAAGACAAGCAATTAGCTGTGAGACCTGCAGACACGCTCATTGACTCTGTGTTAGACTACGATGACGTCAATGAGAGAGTCATTTTGGGATGCAGTGACTCTAATGCCTTCATTTCAAGCAAAGATTCTCATGCTTCTGAATTTATGCTTCAAGCTAAGCAAAGGAAATCAGTTACTTCCACCATTTCCAATGCTCAAAAGAAAGACATCAAGAGGAAGTTGAAGAGTTTTGCCAAGAAGTTTCGTGGAGCTCAGCAACATGGCTTGGCTACATTGGCTATGTTATGAGGAGTAATTTGTAGAGAATCCGTATTGATTAACTGAAGTGTACAAGAGATTATTTTGCCCATTTGTGCATAATTAGTGCTATATCTCGTTTATTCATGAGTATCAAATAAATATATCATTAGAAAACAACTTTCGTCCATTTGATTAAAATCTTCAATGACTTATGATGATAAAAATGCTTCAATTTTGCCAGTTGCTTTCAATTGACATATGCCTATATACAGCATCATCTAAGCACATGAATTAATGTAGTGAAAAGCTCTGTTTTTTTTCTTTAAATACACTCACTACCTGTTAAATTGTATATTGAACTAGAGTATGGCATGGGTTAAGGGCAAGTGCATTGCAGTGGGTACAGATATCACCCCCGATGAATTTAGAAAGAATGGGATGCCATTTTCAGTTTTGGTCGTGTCGAGGGCGTGTCTTACATTGCGCTGTAAGGTTCAAGTCACATGCATTGGGTGTCTCAGTTCTAATGCTGTCTCATTCACATTGTAGGTACGAAGCACTTTCATACTCACGCTGTCACATTCACACGTCATTCTCATGACGTACTATGATGGTCACTCTGTAGGTTCTTCTAGTACCCATGACGCGCTTATGATATCGCTCTGTCATTTTCAAGTCGCAGGAATGACGCGCTATAATACTCACGCGGTTACGTCAACGTCGCATACATGACGTGTTATCACACTTGCGCTGTGACGCCCACGTCATACTCTCACTAAAATCACCCTTTTGGCGCGTGTCAGTCAATCAATCGGGTGTCACTCAAACCTGCCATCAATATGATATAAAACAGCCAGATTATTGAGCTGCTCATCACTCGAGCTTGTATCAACCATCACATTAACACCACAGTATCTTTAAGCGTGTTCACTGATTCGGCAAGTGGTCGCAATTATTTCAAAACTCAACTGTATATCTGTGATTATCATAGTTGTCATTATGGCAGTCAGCCGACGAATGTCAGCAGTCTTTGGAGAGGAATGCAGGGTTGATGCTGAGCTCTCCTCTCAGTTTTTTTATTCCTTCGACCAGTTATCAGCAGCTCTCAGCCAAGACAATTCCATTGATGGCACCGTGATGCAAGACAGGAACCTTCAGTATGCCAGTCACGTCGGTCTACAGCATGACGGACCTCTCAGCAGCACCATGGTCTATCCTCAACACAGCACTCCACTCAAGCGTCGCCGCAAGTATCACCAAATGCTCAAGTCAAACGTACTCCATGCGGATTCATTTTGCTGTCATGATTCACGAAAAACAAAGCAAGAAATCGCTGAAAGAAGTCCCAGGAAGCTGAGAGCTCGTCACATGATCAAGAAAGTAATCAGCTCCCAAGTTGCCATGCTGTTTGACAACACAAACCTGGGTACCCCTGATACCGACCGTCGTCACAGCTCGACTTTGTCATGCTCCATCAATACCACGGTATCATTTGATAGTTCAGAATCGTTCCTATTCGCAGACACATCATCATCCTCACTGACTCCTCTGGGTCCCAGACCACCCTGTATTGGCATGGAAGACAAGCAATTAGCTGTGAGACCTGCAGACACGCTCATTGACTCTGTGTTAGACTACGATGACGTCAATGAGAGAGTCATTTTGGGATGCAGTGACTCTAATGCCTTCATTTCAAGCAAAGATTCTCATGCTTCTGAATTTATGCTTCAAGCTAAGCAAAGGAAATCAGTTACTTCCACCATTTCCAATGCTCAAAAGAAAGACATCAAGAGGAAGTTGAAGAGTTTTGCCAAGAAGTTTCGTGGAGCTCAGCAACATGGCTTGGCTACATTGGCTATGTTATGAGGAGTAATTTGTAGAGAATCCGTATTGATTAACTGAAGTGTACAAGAGATTATTTTGCCCATTTGTGCATAATTAGTGCTATATCTCGTTTATTCATGAGTATCAAATAAATATATCATTAGAAAACAACTTTCGTCCATTTGATTAAAATCTTCAATGACTTATGATGATACAAAAATGCTTCAATTTTGCCAGTTGCTTTCAATTGACATATGCCTATATACAGCATCATCTAAGCACATGAATTAATTAATGTAGTGAAAAGCTCTGTTTTTCTTTAAATACACTCACTACCTGTTAAATTGTATATTGAACTAGAGTATGGCATGGGTTAAGGGCAAGTGCATTGCAGTGGGTACAGATATCACCCCCGATGAATTTAGAAAGAATGGGATGCCATTTTCAGTTTTGGTCGTGTCGAGGGCGTGTCTTACATTGCGCTGTAAGGTTCAAGTCACATGCATTGGGTGTCTCAGTTCTAATGCTGTCTCATTCACATTGTAGGTACGAAGCACTTTCATACTCACGCTGTCACATTCACGTCATTCTCATGACGTACTATGATGGTCACTCTGTAGGTTCTTCTAGTACCCATGACGCGCTTATGATATCGCTCTGTCATTTTCAAGTCGCAGGAATGACGCGCTATAATACTCACGCGGTTACGTCAACGTCGCATACATGACGTGTTATCACACTTGCGCTGTGACGCCCACGTCATACTCTCACTAAAATCACCCTTTTGGCGCGTGTCAGTCAGTCAATCAATCGGGTGTCACTCAAACCTGCCATCAATATGATATAAAACAGCCAGATTATTGAGCTGCTCATCACTCGAGCTTGTATCAACCATCACATTAACACCACAGTATCTTTAAGCGTGTTCACTGATTCGGCAAGTGGTCGCAATTATTTCAAAACTCAACTGTATATCTGTGATTATCATAGTTGTCATTATGGCAGTCAGCCGACGAATGTCAGCAGTCTTTGGAGAGGAATGCAGGGTTGATGCTGAGCTCTCCTCTCAGTTTTATTCCTTCGACCAGTTATCAGCAGCTCTCAGCCAAGACAATTCCATTGATGGCACCGTGATGCAAGACAGGAACCTTCAGTATGCCAGTCACGTCGGTCTACAGCATGACGGACCTCTCAGCAGCACCATGGTCTATCCTCAACACAGCACTCCACTCAAGCGTCGCCGCAAGTATCACCAAATGCTCAAGTCAAACGTACTCCATGCGGATTCATTTTGCTGTCATGATTCACGAAAAACAAAGCAAGAAATCGCTGAAAGAAGTCCCAGGAAGCTGAGAGCTCGTCACATGATCAAGAAAGTAATCAGCTCCCAAGTTGCCATGCTGTTTGACAACACAAACCTGGGTACCCCTGATACCGACCGTCGTCACAGCTCGACTTTGTCATGCTCCATCAATACCACGGTATCATTTGATAGTTCAGAATCGTTCCTATTCGCAGACACATCATCATCCTCACTGACTCCTCTGGGTCCCAGACCACCCTGTATTGGCATGGAAGACAAGCAATTAGCTGTGAGACCTGCAGACACGCTCATTGACTCTGTGTTAGACTACGATGACGTCAATGAGAGAGTCATTTTGGGATGCAGTGACTCTAATGCCTTCATTTCAAGCAAAGATTCTCATGCTTCTGAATTTATGCTTCAAGCTAAGCAAAGGAAATCAGTTACTTCCACCATTTCCAATGCTCAAAAGAAAGACATCAAGAGGAAGTTGAAGAGTTTTGCCAAGAAGTTTCGTGGAGCTCAGCAACATGGCTTGGCTACATTGGCTATGTTATGAGGAGTAATTTGTAGAGAATCCGTATTGATTAACTGAAGTGTACAAGAGATTATTTTGCCCATTTGTGCATAATTAGTGCTATATCTCGTTTATTCATGAGTATCAAATAAATATATCATTAGAAAACAACTTTCGTCCATTTGATTAAAATCTTCAATGACTTATGATGATACAAAAATGCTTCAATTTTGCCAGTTGCTTTCAATTGACATATGCCTATATACAGCATCATCTAAGCACATGAATTAATGTAGTGAAAAGCTCTGTTTTTTCTTTAAATACACTCACTACCTGTTAAATTGTATATTGAACTAGAGTATGGCATGGGTTAAGGGCAAGTGCATTGCAGTGGGTACAGATATCACCCCCGATGAATTTAGAAAGAATGGGATGCCATTTTCAGTTTTGGTCGTGTCGAGGGCGTGTCTTACATTGCGCTGTAAGGTTCAAGTCACATGCATTGGGTGTCTCAGTTCTAATGCTGTCTCATTCACATTGTAGGTACGAAGCACTTTCATACTCACGCTGTCACATTCACGTCATTCTCATGACGTACTATGATGGTCACTCTGTAGGTTCTTCTAGTACCCATGACGCGCTTATGATATCGCTCTGTCATTTTCAAGTCGCAGGAATGACGCGCTATAATACTCACGCGGTTACGTCAACGTCGCATACATGACGTGTTATCACACTTGCGCTGTGACGCCCACGTCATACTCTCACTAAAATCACCCTTTTGGCGCGTGTCAGTCAATCAATCGGGTGTCACTCAAACCTGCCATCAATATGATATAAAACAGCCAGATTATTGAGCTGCTCATCACTCGAGCTTGTATCAACCATCACATTAACACCACAGTATCTTTAAGCGTGTTCACTGATTCGGCAAGTGGTCGCAATTATTTCAAAACTCAACTGTATATCTGTGATTATCATAGTTGTCATTATGGCAGTCAGCCGACGAATGTCAGCAGTCTTTGGAGAGGAATGCAGGGTTGATGCTGAGCTCTCCTCTCAGTTTTATTCCTTCGACCAGTTATCAGCAGCTCTCAGCCAAGACAATTCCATTGATGGCACCGTGATGCAAGACAGGAACCTTCAGTATGCCAGTCACGTCGGTCTACAGCATGACGGACCTCTCAGCAGCACCATGGTCTATCCTCAACACAGCACTCCACTCAAGCGTCGCCGCAAGTATCACCAAATGCTCAAGTCAAACGTACTCCATGCGGATTCATTTTGCTGTCATGATTCACGAAAAACAAAGCAAGAAATCGCTGAAAGAAGTCCCAGGAAGCTGAGAGCTCGTCACATGATCAAGAAAGTAATCAGCTCCCAAGTTGCCATGCTGTTTGACAACACAAACCTGGGTACCCCTGATACCGACCGTCGTCACAGCTCGACTTTGTCATGCTCCATCAATACCACGGTATCATTTGATAGTTCAGAATCGTTCCTATTCGCAGACACATCATCATCCTCAACTCCTCCTCTGGGTCCCAGACCACCCTGTATTGGCATGGAAGACAAGCAATTAGCTCTGAGACCTGCAGACACGCTCATTGACTCTGTGTTAGACTACGATGACGTCAATGAGAGAGTCATTTTGGGATGCAGTGACTCTAATGCCTTCATTTCAAGCAAAGATTCTCATGCTTCTGAATTTATGCAAGCTAAGCAAAGGAAATCAGTTACTTCCACCATTTCCAATGCTCAAAAGAAAGACATCAAGAGGAAGTTGAAGAGTTTTGCCAAGAAGTTTCGTGGAGCTCAGCAACATGGCTTGGCTACATTGGCTATGTTATGAGGAGTAATTTGTAGAGAATCCGTATTGATTAACTGAAGTGTACAAGAGATTATTTTGCCCATTTGTGCATAATTAGTGCTATATCTCGTTTATTCATGAGTATCAAATAAATATATCATTAGAAAACAACTTTCGTCCATTTGATTAAAATCTTCAATGACTTATGATGATACAAAAATGCTTCAATTTTGCCAGTTGCTTTCAATTGACATATGCCTATATACAGCATCATCTAAGCACATGAATTAATGTAGTGAAAAGCTCTGTTTTTCTTTAAATACACTCACTACCTGTTAAATTGTATATTGAACTAGAGTATGGCATGGGTTAAGGGCAAGTGCATTGCAGTGGGTACAGATATCACCCCCGATGAATTTAGAAAGAATGGGATGCCATTTTCAGTTTTGGTCGTGTCGAGGGCGTGTCTTACATTGCGCTGTAAGGTTCAAGTCACATGCATTGGGTGTCTCAGTTCTAATGCTGTCTCATTCACATTGTAGGTACGAAGCACTTTCATACTCACGCTGTCACATTCACGTCATTCTCATGACGTACTATGATGGTCACTCTGTAGGTTCTTCTAGTACCCATGACGCGCTTATGATATCGCTCTGTCATTTTCAAGTCGCAGGAATGACGCGCTATAATACTCACGCGGTTACGTCAACGTCGCATACATGACGTGTTATCACACTTGCGCTGTGACGCGCCACGTCATACTCTCACTAAAATCACCCTTTTGGCGCGTGTCAGTCAATCAATCGGGTGTCACTCAAACCTGCCATCAATATGATATAAAACAGCCAGATTATTGAGCTGCTCATCACTCGAGCTTGTATCAACCATCACATTAACACCACAGTATCTTTAAGCGTGTTCACTGATTCGGCAAGTGGTCGCAATTATTTCAAAACTCAACTGTATATCTGTGATTATCATAGTTGTCATTATGGCAGTCAGCCGACGAATGTCAGCAGTCTTTGGAGAGGAATGCAGGGTTGATGCTGAGCTCTCCTCTCAGTTTTATTCCTTCGACCAGTTATCAGCAGCTCTCAGCCAAGACAATTCCATTGATGGCACCGTGATGCAAGACAGGAACCTTCAGTATGCCAGTCACGTCGGTCTACAGCATGACGGACCTCTCAGCAGCACCATGGTCTATCCTCAACACAGCACTCCACTCAAGCGTCGCCGCAAGTATCACCAAATGCTCAAGTCAAACGTACTCCATGCGGATTCATTTTGCTGTCATGATTCACGAAAAACAAAGCAAGAAATCGCTGAAAGAAGTCCCAGGAAGCTGAGAGCTCTCGTCACATGATCAAGAAAGTAATCAGCTCCCAAGTTGCCATGCTGTTTGACAACACAAACCTGGGTACCCCTGATACCGACCGTCGTCACAGCTCGACTTTGTCATGCTCCATCAATACCACGGTATCATTTGATAGTTCAGAATCGTTCCTATTCGCAGACACATCATCATCCTCACTGACTCCTCTGGGTCCCAGACCACCCTGTATTGGCATGGAAGACAAGCAATTAGCTGTGAGACCTGCAGACACGCTCATTGACTCTGTGTTAGACTACGATGACGTCAATGAGAGAGTCATTTTGGGATGCAGTGACTCTAATGCCTTCATTTCAAGCAAAGATTCTCATGCTTCTGAATTTATGCTTCAAGCTAAGCAAAGGAAATCAGTTACTTCCACCATTTCCAATGCTCAAAAGAAAGACATCAAGAGGAAGTTGAAGAGTTTTGCCAAGAAGTTTCGTGGAGCTCAGCAACATGGCTTGGCTACATTGGCTATGTTATGAGGAGTAATTTGTAGAGAATCCGTATTGATTAACTGAAGTGTACAAGAGATTATTTTGCCCATTTGTGCATAATTAGTGCTATATCTCGTTTATTCATGAGTATCAAATAAATATATCATTAGAAAACAACTTTCGTCCATTTGATTAAAATCTTCAATGACTTATGATGATACAAAAATGCTTCAATTTTGCCAGTTGCTTTCAATTGACATATGCCTATATACAGCATCATCTAAGCACATGAATTAATGTAGTGAAAAGCTCTGTTTTTCTTTAAATACACTCACTACCTGTTAAATTGTATATTGAACTAGAGTATGGCATGGGTTAAGGGCAAGTGCATTGCAGTGGGTACAGATATCACCCCCGATGAATTTAGAAAGAATGGGATGCCATTTTCAGTTTTGGTCGTGTCGAGGGCGTGTCTTACATTGCGCTGTAAGGTTCAAGTCACATGCATTGGGTGTCTCAGTTCTAATGCTGTCTCATTCACATTGTAGGTACGAAGCACTTTCATACTCACGCTGTCACATTCACGTCATTCTCATGACGTACTATGATGGTCACTCTGTAGGTTCTTCTAGTACCCATGACGCGCTTATGATATCGCTCTGTCATTTTCAAGTCGCAGGAATGACGCGCTATAATACTCACGCGGTTACGTCAACGTCGCATACATGACGTGTTATCACACTTGCGCTGTGACGCCCACGTCATACTCTCACTAAAATCACCCTTTTGGCGCGTGTCAGTCAATCAATCGGGTGTCACTCAAACCTGCCATCAATATGATATAAAACAGCCAGATTATTGAGCTGCTCATCACTCGAGCTTGTATCAACCATCACATTAACACCACAGTATCTTTAAGCGTGTTCACTGATTCGGCAAGTGGTCGCAATTATTTCAAAACTCAACTGTATATCTGTGATTATCATAGTTGTCATTATGGCAGTCAGCCGACGAATGTCAGCAGTCTTTGGAGAGGAATGCAGGGTTGATGCTGAGCTCTCCTCTCAGTTTTATTCCTTCGACCAGTTATCAGCAGCTCTCAGCCAAGACAATTCCATTGATGGCACCGTGATGCAAGACAGGAACCTTCAGTATGCCAGTCACGTCGGTCTACAGCATGACGGACCTCTCAGCAGCACCATGGTCTATCCTCAACACAGCACTCCACTCAAGCGTCGCCGCAAGTATCACCAAATGCTCAAGTCAAACGTACTCCATGCGGATTCATTTTGCTGTCATGATTCAAAAAAAAACAAAGCAAGAAATCGCTGAAAGAAGTCCCAGGAAGCTGAGAGCTCGTCACATGATCAAGAAAGTAATCAGCTCCCAAGTTGCCATGCTGTTTGACAACACAAACCTGGGTACCCCTGATACCGACCGTCGTCACAGCTCGACTTTGTCATGCTCCATCAATACCACGGTATCATTTGATAGTTCAGAATCGTTCCTATTCGCAGACACATCATCATCCTCACTGACTCCTCTGGGTCCCCAGACCACCCTGTATTGGCATGGAAGACAAGCAATTAGCTGTGAGACCTGCAGACACGCTCATTGACTCTGTGTTAGACTACGATGACGTCAATGAGAGAGTCATTTTGGGATGCAGTGACTCTAATGCCTTCATTTCAAGCAAAGATTCTCATGCTTCTGAATTTATGCTTCAAGCTAAGCAAAGGAAATCAGTTACTTCCACCATTTCCAATGCTCAAAAGAAAGACATCAAGAGGAAGTTGAAGAGTTTTGCCAAGAAGTTTCGTGGAGCTCAGCAACATGGCTTGGCTACATTGGCTATGTTATGAGGAGTAATTTGTAGAGAATCCGTATTGATTAACTGAAGTGTACAAGAGATTATTTTGCCCATTTGTGCATAATTAGTGCTATATCTCGTTTATTCATGAGTATCAAATAAATATATCATTAGAAAACAACTTTCGTCCATTTGATTAAAATCTTCAATGACTTATGATGATACAAAAATGCTTCAATTTTTTGCCAGTTGCTTTCAATTGACATATGCCTATATACAGCATCATCTAAGCACATGAATTAATGTAGTGAAAAGCTCTGTTTTTCTTTAAATACACTCACTACCTGTTAAATTGTATATTGAACTAGAGTATGGCATGGGTTAAGGGCAAGTGCATTGCAGTGGGTACAGATATCACCCCCGATGAATTTAGAAAGAATGGGATGCCATTTTCAGTTTTTGGTCGTGTCGAGGGCGTGTCTTACATTGCGCTGTAAGGTTCAAGTCACATGCATTGGGTGTCTCAGTTCTAATGCTGTCTCATTCACATTGTAGGTACGAAGCACTTTCATACTCACGCTGTCACATTCACGTCATTCTCATGACGTACTATGATGGTCACTCTGTAGGTTCTTCTAGTACCCATGACGCGCTTATGATATCGCTCTGTCATTTTCAAGTCGCAGGAATGACGCGCTATAATACTCACGCGGTTACGTCAACGTCGCATACATGACGTGTTATCACACACTTGCGCTGTGACGCCCACGTCATACTCTCACTAAAATCACCCTTTTGGCGCGTGTCAGTCAATCAATCGGGTGTCACTCAAACCTGCCATCAATATGATATAAAACAGCCAGATTATTGAGCTGCTCATCACTCGAGCTTGTATCAACCATCACATTAACACCACAGTATCTTTAAGCGTGTTCACTGATTCGGCAAGTGGTCGCAATTATTTCAAAACTCAACTGTATATCTGTGATTATCATAGTTGTCATTATGGCAGTCAGCCGACGAATGTCAGCAGTCTTTGGAGAGGAATGCAGGGTTGATGCTGAGCTCTCCTCTCAGTTTTATTCCTTCGACCAGTTATCAGCAGCTCTCAGCCAAGACAATTCCATTGATGGCACCGTGATGCAAGACAGGAACCTTCAGTATGCCAGTCACGTCGGTCTACAGCATGACGGACCTCTCAGCAGCACCATGGTCTATCCTCAACACAGCACTCCACTCAAGCGTCGCCGCAAGTATCACCAAATGCTCAAGTCAAACGTACTACTCCATGCGGATTCATTTTGCTGTCATGATTCACGAAAAAAAAACAAAGCAAGAAATCGCTGAAAGAAGTCCCAGGAAGCTGAGAGCTCGTCACATGATCAAGAAAGTAATCAGCTCCCAAGTTGCCATGCTGTTTGACAACACAAACCTGGGTACCCCTGATACCGACCGTCGTCACAGCTCGACTTTGTCATGCTCCATCAATACCACGGTATCATTTGATAGTTCAGAATCGTTCCTATTCGCAGACACATCATCATCCTCACTGACTCCTCTGGGTCCCAGACCACCCTGTATTGGCATGGAAGACAA
This sequence comes from Urechis unicinctus, assembly GCA_034190875.2. NCBI lineage: Eukaryota > Metazoa > Annelida > Polychaeta > Xenopneusta > Urechidae > Urechis > Urechis unicinctus. The sequence continues at coordinate 29,742 of JAXDRA010000773.1, forward strand.
GCAATTAGCTGTGAGACCTGCAGACACGCTCATTGACTCTGTGTTAGACTACGATGACGTCAATGAGAGAGTCATTTTGGGATGCAGTGACTCTAATGCCTTCATTTCAAGCAAAGATTCTCATGCTTCTGAATTTATGCTTCAAGCTAAGCAAAGGAAATCAGTTACTTCCACCATTTCCAATGCTCAAAAGAAAGACATCAAGAGGAAGTTGAAGAGTTTTGCCAAGAAGTTTCGTGGAGCTCAGCAACATGGCTTGGCTACATTGGCTATGTTATGAGGAGTAATTTGTAGAGAATCCGTATTGATTAACTGAAGTGTACAAGAGATTATTTTGCCCATTTGTGCATAATTAGTGCTATATCTCGTTTATTCATGAGTATCAAATAAATATATCATTAGAAAACAACTTTCGTCCATTTGATTAAAATCTTCAATGACTTATGATGATACAAAAATGCTTCAATTTTGCCAGTTGCTTTCAATTGACATATGCCTATATACAGCATCATCTAAGCACATGAATTAATGTAGTGAAAAGCTCTGTTTTTTTTTCTTTAAATACACTCACTACCTGTTAAATTGTATATTGAACTAGAGTATGGCATGGGTTAAGGGCAAGTGCATTGCAGTGGGTACAGATATCACCCCCGATGAATTTAGAAAGAATGGGATGCCATTTTCAGTTTTGGTCGTGTCGAGGGCGTGTCTTACATTGCGCTGTAAGGTTCAAGTCACATGCATTGGGTGTCTCAGTTCTAATGCTGTCTCATTCACATTGTAGGTACGAAGCACTTTCATACTCACGCTGTCACATTCACGTCATTCTCATGACGTACTATGATGGTCACTCTGTAGGTTCTTCTAGTACCCATGACGCGCTTATGATATCGCTCTGTCATTTTCAAGTCGCAGGAATGACGCGCTATAATACTCACGCGGTTACGTCAACGTCGCATACATGACGTGTTATCACACTTGCGCTGTGACGCCCACGTCATACTCTCACTAAAATCACCCTTTTGGCGCGTGTCAGTCAATCAATCGGGTGTCACTCAAACCTGCCATCAATATGATATAAAACAGCCAGATTATTGAGCTGCTCATCACTCGAGCTTGTATCAACCATCACATTAACACCACAGTATCTTTAAGCGTGTTCACTGATTCGGCAAGTGGTCGCAATTATTTCAAAACTCAACTGTATATCTGTGATTATCATAGTTGTCATTATGGCAGTCAGCCGACGAATGTCAGCAGTCTTTGGAGAGGAATGCAGGGTTGATGCTGAGCTCTCCTCTCAGTTTTATTCCTTCGACCAGTTATCAGCAGCTCTCAGCCAAGACAATTCCATTGATGGCACCGTGATGCAAGACAGGAACCTTCAGTATGCCAGTCACGTCGGTCTACAGCATGACGGACCTCTCAGCAGCACCATGGTCTATCCTCAACACAGCACTCCACTCAAGCGTCGCCGCAAGTATCACCAAATGCTCAAGTCAAACGTACTCCATGCGGATCATTTTGCTGTCATGATTCACGAAAAAAAACAAAGCAAGAAATCGCTGAAAGAAGTCCCAGGAAGCTGAGAGCTCGTCACATGATCAAGAAAGTAATCAGCTCCCAAGTTGCCATGCTGTTTGACAACACAAACCTGGGTACCCCTGATACCGACCGTCGTCACAGCTCGACTTTGTCATGCTCCATCAATACCACGGTATCATTTGATAGTTCAGAATCGTTCCTATTCGCAGACACATCATCATCCTCACTGACTCCTCTGGGTCCCAGACCACCCTGTATTGGCATGGAAGACAAGCAATTAGCTGTGAGACCTGCAGACACGCTCATTGACTCTGTGTTAGACTACGATGACGTCAATGAGAGAGTCATTTTGGGATGCAGTGACTCTAATGCCTTCATTTCAAGCAAAGATTCTCATGCTTCTGAATTTATGCTTCAAGCTAAGCAAAGGAAATCAGTTACTTCCACCATTTCCAATGCTCAAAAGAAAGACATCAAGAGGAAGTTGAAGAGTTTTGCCAAGAAGTTTCGTGGAGCTCAGCAACATGGCTTGGCTACATTGGCTATGTTATGAGGAGTAATTTGTAGAGAATCCGTATTGATTAACTGAAGTGTACAAGAGATTATTTTGCCCATTTGTGCATAATTAGTGCTATATCTCGTTTATTCATGAGTATCAAATAAATATATCATTAAAAACAACTTTCGTCCATTTGATTAAAATCTTCAATGACTTATGATGATACAAAAATGCTTCAATTTTGCCAGTTGCTTTCAATTGACATATGCCTATATACAGCATCATCTAAGCACATGAATTAATGTAGTGAAAAGCTCTGTTTTTCTTTAAATACACTCACTACCTGTTAAATTGTATATTGAACTAGAGTATGGCATGGGTTAAGGGCAAGTGCATTGCAGTGGGTACAGATATCACCCCCGATGAATTTAGAAAGAATGGGATGCCATTTTCAGTTTTGGTCGTGTCGAGGGCGTGTCTTACATTGCGCTGTAAGGTTCAAGTCACATGCATTGGGTGTCTCAGTTCTAATGCTGTCTCATTCACATTGTAGGTACGAAGCACTTTCATACTCACGCTGTCACATTCACGTCATTCTCATGACGTACTATGATGGTCACTCTGTAGGTTCTTCTAGTACCCATGACGCGCTTATGATATCGCTCTGTCATTTTCAAGTCGCAGGAATGACGCGCTATAATACTCACGCGGTTACGTCAACGTCGCATACATGACGTGTTATCACACTTGCGCTGTGACGCCCACGTCATACTCTCACTAAAATCACCCTTTTGGCGCGTGTCAGTCAATCAATCGGGTGTCACTCAAACCTGCCATCAATATGATATAAAACAGCCAGATTATTGAGCTGCTCATCACTCGAGCTTGTATCAACCATCACATTAACACCACAGTATCTTTAAGCGTGTTCACTGATTCGGCAAGTGGTCGCAATTATTTCAAAACTCAACTGTATATCTGTGATTATCATAGTTGTCATTATGGCAGTCAGCCGACGAATGTCAGCAGTCTTTGGAGAGGAATGCAGGGTTGATGCTGAGCTCTCCTCTCAGTTTTATTCCTTCGACCAGTTATCAGCAGCTCTCAGCCAAGACAATTCCATTGATGGCACCGTGATGCAAGACAGGAACCTTCAGTATGCCAGTCACGTCGGTCTACAGCATGACGGACCTCTCAGCAGCACCATGGTCTATCCTCAACACAGCACTCCACTCAAGCGTCGCCGCAAGTATCACCAAATGCTCAAGTCAAACGTACTCCATGCGGATTCATTTTGCTGTCATGATTCACGAAAAACAAAGCAAGAAATCGCTGAAAGAAGTCCCAGGAAGCTGAGAGCTCGTCACATGATCAAGAAAGTAATCAGCTCCCAAGTTGCCATGCTGTTTGACAACACAAACCTGGGTACCCCTGATACCGACCGTCGTCACAGCTCGACTTTGTCATGCTCCATCAATACCACGGTATCATTTGATAGTTCAGAATCGTTCCTATTCGCAGACACATCATCATCCTCACTGACTCCTCTGGGTCCCAGACCACCCTGTATTGGCATGGAAGACAAGCAATTAGCTGTGAGACCTGCAGACACGCTCATTGACTCTGTGTTAGACTACGATGACGTCAATGAGAGAGTCATTTTGGGATGCAGTGACTCTAATGCCTTCATTTCAAGCAAAGATTCTCATGCTTCTGAATTTATGCTTCAAGCTAAGCAAAGGAAATCAGTTACTTCCACCATTTCCAATGCTCAAAAGAAAGACATCAAGAGGAAGTTGAAGAGTTTTGCCAAGAAGTTTCGTGGAGCTCAGCAACATGGCTTGGCTACATTGGCTATGTTATGAGGAGTAATTTGTAGAGAATCCGTATTGATTAACTGAAGTGTACAAGAGATTATTTTGCCCATTTGTGCATAATTAGTGCTATATCTCGTTTATTCATGAGTATCAAATAAATATATCATTAGAAAACAACTTTCGTCCATTTGATTAAAATCTTCAATGACTTATGATGATACAAAAATGCTTCAATTTTGCCAGTTGCTTTCAATTGACATATGCCTATATACAGCATCATCTAAGCACATGAATTAATGTAGTGAAAAGCTCTGTTTTTCTTTAAATACACTCACTACCTGTTAAATTGTATATTGAACTAGAGTATGGCATGGGTTAAGGGCAAGTGCATTGCAGTGGGTACAGATATCACCCCCGATGAATTTAGAAAGAATGGGATGCCATTTTCAGTTTTGGTCGTGTCGAGGGCGTGTCTTACATTGCGCTGTAAGGTTCAAGTCACATGCATTGGGTGTCTCAGTTCTAATGCTGTCTCATTCACATTGTAGGTACGAAGCACTTTCATACTCACGCTGTCACATTCACGTCATTCTCATGACGTACTATGATGGTCACTCTGTAGGTTCTTCTAGTACCCATGACGCGCTTATGATATCGCTCTGTCATTTTCAAGTCGCAGGAATGACGCGCTATAATACTCACGCGGTTACGTCAACGTCGCATACATGACGTGTTATCACACTTGCGCTGTGACGCCCACGTCATACTCTCACTAAAATCACCCTTTTGGCGCGTGTCAGTCAATCAATCGGGTGTCACTCAAACCTGCCATCAATATGATATAAAACAGCCAGATTATTGAGCTGCTCATCACTCGAGCTTGTATCAACCATCACATTAACACCACAGTATCTTTAAGCGTGTTCACTGATTCGGCAAGTGGTCGCAATTATTTCAAAACTCAACTGTATATCTGTGATTATCATAGTTGTCATTATGGCAGTCAGCCGACGAATGTCAGCAGTCTTTGGAGAGGAATGCAGGGTTGATGCTGAGCTCTCCTCTCAGTTTTATTCCTTCGACCAGTTATCAGCAGCTCTCAGCCAAGACAATTCCATTGATGGCACCGTGATGCAAGACAGGAACCTTCAGTATGCCAGTCACGTCGGTCTACAGCATGACGGACCTCTCAGCAGCACCATGGTCTATCCTCAACACAGCACTCCACTCAAGCGTCGCCGCAAGTATCACCAAATGCTCAAGTCAAACGTACTCCATGCGGATTCATTTTGCTGTCATGATTCACGAAAAAAAGCAAGAAATCGCTGAAAGAAGTCCCAGGAAGCTGAGAGCTCGTCACATGATCAAGAAAGTAATCAGCTCCCAAGTTGCCATGCTGTTTGACAACACAAACCTGGGTACCCCTGATACCGACCGTCGTCACAGCTCGACTTTGTCATGCTCCATCAATACCACGGTATCATTTGATAGTTCAGAATCGTTCCTATTCGCAGACACATCATCATCCTCACTGACTCCTCTGGGTCCCAGACCACCCTGTATTGGCATGGAAGACAAGCAATTAGCTGTGAGACCTGCAGACACGCTCATTGACTCTGTGTTAGACTACGATGACGTCAATGAGAGAGTCATTTTGGGATGCAGTGACTCTAATGCCTTCATTTCAAGCAAAGATTCTCATGCTTCTGAATTTATGCTTCAAGCTAAGCAAAGGAAATCAGTTACTTCCACCATTTCCAATGCTCAAAAGAAAGACATCAAGAGGAAGTTGAAGAGTTTTGCCAAGAAGTTTCGTGGAGCTCAGCAACATGGCTTGGCTACATTGGCTATGTTATGAGGAGTAATTTGTAGAGAATCCGTATTGATTAACTGAAGTGTACAAGAGATTATTTTGCCCATTTGTGCATAATTAGTGCTATATCTCGTTTATTCATGAGTATCAAATAAATATATCATTAGAAAACAACTTTCGTCCATTTGATTAAAATCTTCAATGACTTATGATGATACAAAAATGCTTCAATTTTGCCAGTTGCTTTCAATTGACATATGCCTATATACAGCATCATCTAAGCACATGAATTAATGTAGTGAAAAGCTCTGTTTTTCTTTAAATACACTCACTACCTGTTAAATTGTATATATTGAACTAGAGTATGGCATGGGTTAAGGGCAAGTGCATTGCAGTGGGTACAGATATCACCCCCGATGAATTTAGAAAGAATGGGATGCCATTTTCAGTTTTGGTCGTGTCGAGGGCGTGTCTTACATTGCGCTGTAAGGTTCAAGTCACATGCATGCATTGGGTGTCTCAGTTCTAATGCTGTCTCATTCACATTGTAGGTACGAAGCACTTTCATACTCACGCTGTCACATTCACGTCATTCTCATGACGTACTATGATGGTCACTCTGTAGGTTCTTCTAGTACCCATGACGCGCTTATGATATCGCTCTGTCATTTTCAAGTCGCAGGAATGACGCGCTATAATACTCACGCGGTTACGTCAACGTCGCATACATGACGTGTTATCACACTTGCGCTGTGACGCCCACGTCATACTCTCACTAAAATCACCCTTTTGGCGCGTGTCAGTCAATCAATCGGGTGTCACTCAAACCTGCCATCAATATGATATAAAACAGCCAGATTATTGAGCTGCTCATCACTCGAGCTTGTATCAACCATCACATTAACACCACAGTATCTTTAAGCGTGTTCACTGATTCGGCAAGTGGTCGCAATTATTTCAAAACTCAACTGTATATCTGTGATTATCATAGTTGTCATTATGGCAGTCAGCAGCCGACGAATGTCAGCAGTCTTTGGAGAGGAATGCAGGGTTGATGCTGAGCTCTCCTCTCAGTTTTATTCCTTCGACCAGTTATCAGCAGCTCTCAGCCAAGACAATTCCATTGATGGCACCGTGATGCAAGACAGGAACCTTCAGTATGCCAGTCACGTCGGTCTACAGCATGACGGACCTCTCAGCAGCACCATGGTCTATCCTCAACACAGCACTCCACTCAAGCGTCGCCGCAAGTATCACCAAATGCTCAAGTCAAACGTACTCCATGCGGATTCATTTTGCTGTCATGATTCACGAAAAACAAAGCAAGAAATCGCTGAAAGAAGTCCCAGGAAGCTGAGAGCTCGTCACATGATCAAGAAAGTAATCAGCTCCCAAGTTGCCATGCTGTTTGACAACACAAACCTGGGTACCCCTGATACCGACCGTCGTCACAGCTCGACTTTGTCATGCTCCATCAATACCACGGTATCATTTGATAGTTCAGAATCGTTCCTATTCGCAGACACATCATCATCCTCACTGACTCCTCTGGGTCCCAGACCACCCTGTATTGGCATGGAAGACAAGCAATTAGCTGTGAGACCTGCAGACACGCTCATTGACTCTGTGTTAGACTACGATGACGTCAATGAGAGAGTCATTTGGGGGATGCAGTGACTCTAATGCCTTCATTTCAAGCAAAGATTCTCATGCTTCTGAATTTATGCTTCAAGCTAAGCAAAGGAAATCAGTTACTTCCACCATTTCCAATGCTCAAAAGAAAGACATCAAGAGGAAGTTGAAGAGTTTTGCCAAGAAGTTTCGTGGAGCTCAGCAACATGGCTTGGCTACATTGGCTATGTTATGAGGAGTAATTTGTAGAGAATCCGTATTGATTAACTGAAGTGTACAAGAGATTATTTTGCCCATTTGTGCATAATTAGTGCTATATCTCGTTTATTCATGAGTATCAAATAAATATATCATTAGAAAACAACTTTCGTCCATTTGATTTAAAATCTTCAATGACTTATGATGATACAAAAATGCTTCAATTTTGCCAGTTGCTTTCAATTGACATATGCCTATATACAGCATCATCTAAGCACATGAATTAATGTAGTGAAAAGCTCTGTTTTTCTTTAAATACACTCACTACCTGTTAAATTGTATATTGAACTAGAGTATGGCATGGGTTAAGGGCAAGTGCATTGCAGTGGGTACAGATATCACCCCCGATGAATTTAGAAAGAATGGGATGCCATTTTCAGTTTTGGTCGTGTCGAGGGCGTGTCTTACATTGCGCTGTAAGGTTCAAGTCACATGCATTGGGTGTCTCAGTTCTAATGCTGTCTCATTCACATTGTAGGTACGAAGCACTTTCATACTCACGCTGTCACATTCACGTCATTCTCATGACGTACTATGATGGTCACTCTGTAGGTTCTTCTAGTACCCATGACGCGCTTATGATATCGCTCTGTCATTTTCAAGTCGCAGGAATGACGCGCTATAATACTCACGCGGTTACGTCAACGTCGCATACATGACGTGTTATCACACTTGCGCTGTGACGCCACGTCATACTCTCACTAAAATCACCCTTTTGGCGCGTGTCAGTCAATCAATCGGGTGTCACTCAAACCTGCCATCAATATGATATAAAACAGCCAGATTATTGAGCTGCTCATCACTCGAGCTTGTATCAACCATCACATTAACACCACAGTATCTTTAAGCGTGTTCACTGATTCGGCAAGTGGTCGCAATTATTTCAAAACTCAACTGTATATCTGTGATTATCATAGTTGTCATTATGGCAGTCAGCCGACGAATGTCAGCAGTCTTTGGAGAGGAATGCAGGGTTGATGCTGAGCTCTCCTCTCAGTTTTATTCCTTCGACCAGTTATCAGCAGCTCTCAGCCAAGACAATTCCATTGATGGCACCGTGATGCAAGACAGGAAACTCCTCAACACAGCACTCCACTCAAGCGTCGCCGCAAGTATCACCAATGCTCAGTCAAACGTACTCCATGCGGATTCATTTTGCTGTCATGATTCACGAAAAACAAAGCAAGAAATCGCTGAAAGAAGTCCCAGGAAGCTGAGAGCTCGTCACATGATCAAGAAAGTAATCAGCTCCCAAGCTGCCATGCTGTTTGACAACACAAACCTGGGTACCCCTGATACCGACCGTCGTCACAGCTCGACTTTGTCATGCTCCATCAATACCACGGTATCATTTGATAGTTCAGAATCGTTCCTATTCGCAGACACATCATCATCCTCACTGACTCCTCTGGGTCCCAGACCACCCTGTATTGGCAAGGAAGACAAGCAATTAGCTGTGAGACCTGCAGACACGCTCATTGACTCTGTGTTAGACTACGATGACGTCAATGAGAGAGTCATTTTGGGATGCAGTGACTTTAATGCCTTCATTTCAAGCAAAGATTCTCATGCTTCTGAATTTATGCTTCAAGCTAAGCAAAGGAAATCAGTTACTTCCACATTTCCAATGCTCAAAAGAAAGACATCAAGAGGAAGTTGAAGAGTTTTGCCAAGAAGTTTCGTGGAGCTCAGCAACATGGCTTGGCTACATTGGCTATGTTATGAGGAGTAATTTGTAGAGAATCCGTATTGATTAACTGAAGTGTACAAGAGATTATTTTGCCCATTTGTGCATAATTAGTGCTATATCTCGTTTATTCATGAGTATCAAAAATAAATATATCATTAGAAAACAACTTTCGTCCATTTGATTAAATCTTCAATGACTTATGATGATACAAAAATGCTTCAATTTTGCCAGTTGCTTTCAATTGACATATGCCTATATACAGCATCATCTAAGCACATGAATTAATGTAGTGAAAAGCTCTGTTTTTCTTTAAATACACTCGCTACCTGTTAAATTGTATATAGAACTAGAGTATGTCATGGGTTAAGGGCAAGTAAATGGCAGTGGGTAAAGATATCACCCTGGATGAATTTAGAAACAATGTGATGCCATTTTCAGTTTGGGTCGCGTCGAGGGCGTGTCTTACATTGCGCTGTAAGGTTCAAGTCACGTGCATTGGGTGTCTCAGTTCTAATGCTGTCTCATTCACATTGTAGGTACGAAGCACTTGTTTATTTCGTACTCGAGGTACCTGCATAAACAATAACTGTGATACATAAATTTAAACTATAGTGCTACATTCAACGGAAAAAAGAGATAAAACTGTTACGATACTAAAATATCTTGTATCATCAAATAAATCATTTCATCGTCAAATTCATCAATCATAATTTCATTGTTTTTAACGCAAAACAATGTATTTAAGATACAGACCAAAGCATTCTGTTCATCTGTTAACGAATCTTTCTTGATAATCTGTGTGATATTGAACCCCACCTCATTATGTACATTAATGTTGTATTTGTGTCTAAGGTAAGCAATTTGCGACCCAAAGGTGAAAGGGCATTAGAACAAGCATGTTTGATCACATACTTAACTACTGCATTGTCACTGTGATTCATTTGAACAATCATTTTCAGCGTTTTAATGCATAAGGAAACGCTAATGTGTAGTTGGCCACTTAATGGCCCCAGTACCCAAGTATGCGAAGCAATTGGAAGGTTGAGTATTCGCCTAACAGCCTTATTCCACTGAACACATATTTTTCTATAACCATCAGAATCAATGGTCCATAACTGGGAACCATAAAAACTGCAGCAATAGGAATTGAATAATTTACACAATGTGTTTTTATGCAACTCTCCAAAGTTCCCCATCATTTTGTTAAAAGCAACATTAAACATAGAACATTTTGATGTGCAATCACTAAAATCATTCAACTTGTTATCAATGACGTTCCCCAAGTGTTTAATAGTTGTAGCCCATTCAATAGTAGAGCCATACAATATCACCTTATCTTATCAAATTCATTGACTGCCCTGCCATATTTTATGCATTTTGTTTTCAAAGGATTAAAAAAACTACATTATATTCATTAGCAAATCGTTCACATATTTTCAACATATTGTTCAGTGCAATGAGACTTGGACTGAGTAAGGTAATGTCATCAGCATAACCAAGCGCACCAACATATTCGCTGCCTATATGACAGCCTAGTCCAGACTTTTTTAACCTTTGTATCAGCTCATCAATGTACACAGTAAATAATATCGGTGATATGACACCACCTTGCTTAACACCGTTTGATACATGACACTCTTTTGATAAGCATGCATTCCATTCAACAGATATAGTCTGTCTCGAATAGCTATCCATAAGAAACCTAACTATAAGCGGAGGCACTTTACGCTGCAACAGCAATTTGAATAATTTTCCATAATGTACCCTGTCAAAGGCTTTACTAGCATCTAACAGACAACTAAAAAACATCACTATTTCTTTGTGTATAATAACTAATTGTTTCTTTATATACAGTCGTGCAAAGGATTGTAGAATGTCCCTTTTTGAAGCCAAATTGAAGATCAGACGTACATAAAACATTGCCATACAGCTTAAGAATTATCATATCCAAAACTTTGCAAATTGAACTACATAATGCAATTCCCCTGTAATTATCACTACAACTTAATGATGATCGCATATCTTTTGGTATCGAAACAATCGTTGAATTTAATAAATTATCAGCTGTATGGCCATGTGAAATCATAGCATTGAATAGTTTACATAGGAGACCAGCAAGTTTGGGCGTCCCGTTAATCAAATGGTCAGAATAAAGCTCACGATTGCCATCGCTTTTGTTACTCTTCAACTTTCCTATACATTCAGATAAAACAGATGATGTAATAACATCATATCTTGCACTGTCATAACTAATACCAGCATTAACCGCTTTCATCACATCACGCATTTCATTATCGTTTGTGGGAACACTATTGAATAACGCCGAGTATTTATCAAGAAAAAGGTTTGCAATAGGCACTGGTCCACTTGCATTATCTACCACAGTAGGTACACTCTTACAGTTTGGATTGATCTTTTTTAGTTCACGCCAAAAGTCTGTATTACTACATGCGTTTTCAGCCAGTTTTGCCTTCTTTATATCGAACTCATTTTTTTGGGCTGCGCGTATGGCATAATGATATTTATGACGTGACTGCTTCATTATGTCATACACAGTGCCTTTGTTAGGTTTGCCACACTCGATCCAAATCCAATGCCAGAAAAGTGATCGTTCTTTCTCTGGTTTTACAATCTCTAACCATCCCGCAATTTTCCTTGAAACAGGCTTCTTTGACGGAATAGTTTCTTTACCAGCTTGAGTACAACAGCCAACAATTGATTTACAAAATGCATCAATAGAGGTTTTGTGATTGCTATCACGGCACCGCTTATCGGTGCATTGAAACACAGCATGCGATACAGACACACCATCTAGCAAAATATCCAATTCACTCTTGTACCGATTAACATCTACCTCTGTTGCCTGACTCCACAATAGCCGATCATCTCGCAAGAATCCCTGACTATCTGTAGACATAACGTTGTCAATATTGACATCTATTGTGATGAATATAGCATTATGATTTGACGGGTTTGTTGGGTCACGAATAACATTACTGCATAGCACCTTACTGAAAACATTATCACTAACTAGAAAATGGTCGATACAAGACATCTGATTTAAAGCAAAATTAGTATATGTATAATCTTTTGAGGAGTTTTTACTGTTCCAAGAAACCCCTCATACAATTTCTCTCCATAAAGTCATTCAAACAGCGAGTCTGTGCATTGGTTCTTTCAAACGATGTGTTTAAATCACCGCAAATTACAACCGAGGTACAGGTAATTGAATTGACAACAGACTCAATTACATTAATAACCTCCTCATATTCGTTTGTTACTTTGTTTCTTGAATAATTATCACAAGGCATATATACGCAAATCAATAGCACACTCCCCAAAGAAGAATCATCAATCGTAATGCCACAGACGCGCCTGTGAGGTATATCTATATGTGACACATGCTTAGAAAGAGACTTTCGGTATAAAATTGCAGTCCCACCATAAGGGCGCCCTACTAGAATGTCAGATGTTGAGTCCATACCAGACTTTCCAACAAATTGATAATCCTTATGCACATTATTTAACATCGAGACATTTTCTTTTAATAACCAAGTTTCTTGTAAACACATTATATCACAACTGTAACGGTTCAAACAATCGCTAACATAGGGAGTACACCCTCTTTATCCCTTCCACATTCAAAGAGCAAATATTAAAACCATTGCTGTTTGGACTATTATCCATGAGTGAAATTACCTATTACGCGCGTTTCGTCCAATACCGCCTGCATCCAATACCTTCAGGCCAGAATTCCGGCTTGTAGAGCAGATTTATATCTCCAGTCTCTAAAGCTATCCGGTATGAAAGTGTCCAAGATTCTGGTTTTGATGCGCATTCAATTTCGAGCACCTTGACGCCCTGTTCTTCCAAAAACGATTTCAGCACTGACGAGTCGATATCACGATGCACACGAAATACGAAGAGTTCATATCTTCGAGGACCTGCACGTAGTTTGGTATCGGTGCGGTTACCAAAAATGGCTCTAGGCCTCTCCTGGATTGTCTCCTTATCTCGCGCTATCTGCCGATCCTTCTTCTTCATTTTGCGCTGTTGACGCGGTTGAAGATGGAACTCATATTCGTCTTGAGAGGTGCTTGACGAGGTCGTTGGTGTTTCTGGCCCGCCTTTATTTGGAAGGGGAGTGGAAAGAGGGGGTTGCTCCGAAGCAATGTCCGCAACATGATGTGTCGGTTTCGGTGTTGCAACAGTGGCTGAATACAACGGTTTCGGGGCTAGGGATGCCATTTGGGCTTCAAGTTTACAAAGTCTTTCGTTTATCGCAACAGCGGTACATTCCTCTGGAATGCTGCGAGGCAACTTGTTTAAGTTGATTGCCACAAACGAGACCGGCAGCTTGGCATCGCAAAATATTGAGTCGATTGTCTTCAGACTCTTCATTATATCATCCATCTCTTTCATATGTGCTTTCTTTAGCCCTCGGCTCTGGCGCTTTTCAATCGGTGGCAGATGATCTGAGTAATTCTCCCAGAGTATTGATTTCGCCTCCGCAATGGCCTCAGGACAGTAAAACCCGGCGATTACATCCTTGATACTGTCATTGGTAGCACTTTTCAAATGGTGAAAGGCGTAGGTTAGCAGCTCATTCACTACAATTTTGTCTCTTGGCTATCTGCCATAGTAGATTCGGGATCTGACGTATTGTAGCAGAAACGAGCAGGTTAACAGTCTTTAAGTTTGAGTCCTACCATTGAGTCGATCAAGATTGACACTTAGCTCAGCTTTTTGTACGACTTTCCCGATAAAAAAACCGCTACACAGGCAAATTCGTACATCGAATCACAGTTATATCCTCTTCATCGCACGCGCGGTTTGATCACCAATCCAAAGTACTAACTTTCGTCCTCATAAGTGGACAGTAACTGTCACAATATCCGTAAATATCAGAGCTGTTCTACAGCATGACGGACCTCTCAGCAGCACCATGGTCTATCCTCAACACAGCACTCCACTCAAGCGTCGCCGCAAGTATCACCAAATGCTCAAGTCAAACGTACTCCATGCGGATTCATTTTGCTGTCATGATTCACGAAAAACAAAGCAAGAAATCGCTGAAAGAAGTCCCAGGAAGCTGAGAGCTCGTCACATGATCAAGAAAGTAATCAGCTCCCAAGCTGCCATGCTGTTTGACAACACAAACCTGGGTACCCCTGATACCGACCGTCGTCACAGCTCGACTTTGTTATGCTCCATCAATACCACGGTATCATTTGATAGTTCAGAATCGTTCCTATTCGCAGACACATCATCATCCTCACTGACTCCTCTGGGTCCCAGACCACCCTGTATTGGCATGGAAGACAAGCAATTAGCTGTGAGACCTGCAGACACGCTCATTGACTCTGTGTTAGACTACGATGACGTCAATGAGAGAGTCATTTTGGGATGCAGTGACTCTAATGCCTTCATTTCAAGCAAAGATTCTCATGCTTCTGAATTTATGCTTCAAGCTAAGCAAAGGAAATCAGTTACTTCCACCATTTCCAATGCTCAAAAGAAAGACATCAAGAGGAAGTTGAAGAGTTTTGCCAAGAAGTTTCGTGGAGCTCAGCAACATGGCTTGGCTACATTGGCTATGTTATGAGGAGTAATTTGTAGAGAATCCGTATTGATTAACTGAAGTGTACAAGAGATTATTTTGCCCATTTGTGCATAATTAGTGCTATATCTCGTTTATTCATGAGTATCAAATAAATATATCATTAGAAAACAACTTTCGTCCATTTGATCAATTGACATATGCCTATATACAGCATCATCTAAGCACATGAATTAATGTAGTGAAAAGCTCTGTTTTTCTTTAAATACACTCGCTACCTGTTAAATTGTATATAGAACTAGAGTATGTCATGGGTTAAGGGCAAGTAAATGGCAGTGGGTAAAGATATCACCCTGGATGAATTTAGAAACAATGTGATGCCATTTTCAGTTTTGGTCGCGTCGAGGGCGTGTCTTACATTGCGCTGTAAGGTTCAAGTCACGTGCATTGGGTGTCTCAGTTCTAATGCTGTCTCATTCACATTGTAGGTACGAAGCACTTTCATACTCACGCTGTCACATTCACGTCATTCACATGACGTACTATGATGGTCACTCTGTAGGTTCTTCTAGTACCCATGACGCGCTTATGATATCGCTCTGTCATTTTCAAGTCGCAGGAATGACGCGCTATAATACTCACGCGGTTACGTCAACGTCGCATACATGACGTGTTATCACACTTGCGCTGTGACGCCCACGTCATACTCTCACTAAAATCACCCTTTTGGCGCGTGTCAGTCAATCAATCGGGTGTCACTCAAACCTGCCATCAATATGATATAAAACAGCCAGATTATTGAGCTGCTCATCACTCGAGCTTGTATCAACCATCACATTAACACCACAGTATCTTCAAGAGAGTGTTCACTGATTCGGCAAGTGGTCGCAATTATTTCAAAACTCAACTGTATATCTGTGATTATCAAGTTGTCATTATGGCAGTCAACCGACGAATGTCAGCAGTCTTTGGAGCGGAATGCAGGGTTGATGCTGAGCTCTCCTCTCAGTTTTATTCCTGATTAACTGAAGTGTACAAGAGATTATTTTGCCCATTTGTGCATAATTAGTGCTATATCTCGTTTATTCATGAGTATCAAATAAATATATCATTAAAAAACAACTTTCGTCCATTTGATTAAAATCTTCAATGACTTATGATGATACAAAAATGCTTCAATTTTGCCAGTTGCTTTCAATTGACATATGCCTATATACAGCATCATCTAAGCACATGAATTAATGTAGTGAAAAGCTCTGTTTTTCTTTAAATACACTCGCTACCTGTTAAATTGTATATAGAACTAGAGTATGTCATGGGTTAAGGGCAAGTAAATGGCAGTGGGTAAAGATATCACCCTGGATGAATTTAGAAACAATGTGATGCCATTTTCAGTTTTGGTCGCGTCGAGGGCGTGTCTTACATTGCGCTGTAAGGTTCAAGTCACGTGCATTGGGTGTCTCAGTTCTAATGCTGTCTCATTCACATTGTAGGTACGAAGCACTTTCATACTCTCGCTCTCACATTCACGTTATTCTCATGACATACTATGATGGTCACTCTGTAGGTTTCTTCTAGTACCCATGACGCGCTTATGATATCGCTCTGTCATTTTCAAGTCGCAGGAATTACGCGCTATAATACTCACGCTGTTACGTCAACGTCGCATACATGACGTGTTATCACACTTGCGCCGTGACGCTCACGTCATACTTTCACTAAAATCACCCTTTTTGGCGCGTGTCAGTCAATCAATCGGGTGTCACTCAAACCTGCCATCAATATGATATAAAACAGCCAGATATATTGAGCTGCTCATCACTCGAGCTTGTATCAACCATCACATTAACACCACAGTATCTTCAAGAGTGTTGTTCACTGATTCGGCAAGTGGTCGCGCGCAATTATTTCAAAACTCAACTGTATATCTGTGATTATCAAGTTGTCATTATGGCAGTCAGCCGACGAATGTCAGCAGTCTTTGAAGAGGAATGCAGGGTTGATGCTGAGCTCTCCTCCCAGTTTTATTCCTTCGACCATTTATCAGCAGCAGCTCTCAGTCAAGACAATTCCATTGATGTCACTGTGATGCAAGACAGGAACCTTCAGTATGCCAGTCACGTCGGTCTACAGCATGACGGACCTCTCAGCAGCACCATGGTCTATCCTCAACACAGCACTCCACTCAAGCGTCGCCGCAAGTATCACCAAATGCTCAAGTCAAACATACTCCATGCGGATTCATTTTGCTGTCATGATTCACGAAAAACAAAGCAAGAAATCGCTGAAAGAAGTCCCAGGAAGCTGAGAGCTCGTCACATGATCAAGATAGTAATCAGCTCCCAAGTTGCCATGCTGTTTGACAACACAAACCTGGGCACCCCTGATACCGACCGTCGTCACAGCTCGACTTTGTCATGCTCCATCATTTGATAGTTCAGAATCGTTCCTATTCGCAGACACATCATCATCCTCACTGACTCCTCTGGGTCCCAGACCACCCTGTATTGGCATGGAAGACAAGCAATTAGCTGTGAGACCTGCAGACACGCTCATTGACTCTGTGTTAGACTACGATGACGTCAATGAGAGAGTCACCATTTTGGATGCAGTGTGACTCTAATGCCTTCATTTCAAGCAAAGATTCTCATGCTTCTGAATTTATGCTTCAAGCTAAGCAAAGGAAATCAGTTACTTCCACCATTTCCAATGCTCAAAAGAAAGACATCAAGAGGAAGTTGAAGAGTTTTGCCAAGAAGTTTCGTGGAGCTCAGCAACATGGCTTGGCTACATTGGCTATGTTATGAGGAGTAATTTGTAGAGAATCCGTATTGATTAACTGAAGTGTACAAGAGATTATTTGGCCCATTTGTGCATAATTAGTGCTATATCTCGTTTATTCATGAGTATCAAATAAATATATCATAAGAAAACAACTTCCGTCCATTTGATTAAAATCTTCAATGACTTATGATGATACAAAAATGCTTCAATTTTGCCAGTTGCTTTCAATTGACATATGCCTATATACAGCATCATCTAAGCACATGAATTAATGTAGTGAAAAGCTCTGTTTTTCTTTAAATACACTCGCTACCTGTTAAATTGTATATAGAACTAGAGTATGTCATGGGTTAAGGGCAAGTAAATGGCAGTGGGTAAAGATATCACCCTGGATGAATTTAGAAACAATGTGATGCCATTTTCAGTTTTGGTCGTGTCGAGGGCGTGTCTTACATTGCGCTGTAAGGTTCAAGTCACATGCATTGGGTGTCTCAGTTCAGTTCTAATGCTGTCTCATTCACATTGTAGGTACGAAGCACTTTCATACTCACGCTGTCACATTCACGTCATTCACATGACGTACTATGATGGTCACTCTGTAGGTTCTTCTAGTACCCATGACGCGCTTATGATATCGCTCTGTCATTTTCAAGTCGCAGGAATGACGCGCTATAATACTCACGCGGTTACGTCAACGTCGCATACATGACGTGTTATCACACTTGCGCTGTGACGCCCACGTCATACTCTCACTTAAAAATCACCCTTTTGGCGCGTGTCAGTCAATCAATCGGGTGTGTCACTCAAACCTGCCATCAATATGATATAAAACAGCCAGATTATTGAGCTGCTCATCACTCGAGCTCAGTATCAACCATCACATTAACACCACAGTATCTTTCAAGAGTGTTCACTGATTCGGCAAGTGTTTCGCAATTATTTCAAACTCAACTGTATATCTGTGATTATCAAGTTGTCTTGGCAGTCAACCCGACGAATGTCAGCAGTCTTTGGAGGGGAATGCAGGGTTGATGCTGAGCTCTCCTCTCAGTTTTATTCCTGATTAACTGAAGTGTACAAGAGATTATTTTGCCCATTTGTGCATAATTAGTGCTATATCCGTTTGTATCATGAGTATCAAATAAATATATCATTAGAAAACAACTTTCGTCCATTTGATTAAAATCTTCAATGACTTATGATGATACAAAAATGCTTCAATTTTGCCAGTTGCTTTCAATTGACATATGCCTATATACAGCATCATCTAAGCACATGAATTAATGTAGTGAAAAGCTCTGTTTTTCTTTAAATACACTCGCTACCTGTTTAAATTGTATATAGAACTAGAGTATGTCATGGGTTAAGGGCAAGAAATGGCAGTGGGTAAAGATATCACCCCCGATGAATTTAGAAACAATGTGATGCCATTTTCAGTTTTGGTCGTGTCGAGGGCGTGTCTTACATTGCGCTGTAAGTTTCAAGTCACATGCATTGGGTGTCTCAGTTCTAATGCTGTCTCATTCACATTGTAGGTACGAAGCACTTTCATACTCACGCTGTCACATTCACGTTCATTCTCATGACGTACTATGATGGTCACTCTGTAGGTTCTTCTAGTACCCATGACGCGCTTATGATATCGCTCTGTCATTTTCAAGTCGCAGGAATTACGCGCTATAATACTCACGCGGTTACGTCAAAACGTCGCATACATGACGTGTTATCACACTTGCGCCGTGACGCTCACGTCATACTTTCACTAAAATCACCCTTTTGGCGCGTGTCAGTCAATCAATCGGGTTGTCACTCAAAACCTGCCATCAATATGATATAAAACAGCCAGATTATTGAGCTGCTCATCACTCGAGCTTGTATCAACCATCACATTAACACCACAGTATCTTCAAGAGTGTTCACTGATTCGGCAAGTGGTCGCAATTATTTCAAAACTCAACTGTATATCTGTGATTATCATAGTTGTCATTATGGCAGTCAGCCGACGAATGTCAGCAGTCTTTGGAGAGGAATGCAGGGTTGATGCTGAGCTCTCCTCCCAGTTTTTATTCCTTCGACCAGTTATCAGCAGCTCTCAGCCAAGACAATTCCATTGATGGCACCGTGATGCAAGACAGGAACCTTCAGTATGCCAGTCACGTCGGTCTACAGCATGACGGACCTCTCAGCAGCACCATGGTCTATCCTCAAACACAGCACTCCACTCAAGCGTCGCCGCAAGTATCACCAAAATGCTCAAGTCAAACGTACTCCATGCGGATTCATTTTGCTGTCATGATTCACGAAAAACAAAGCAAGAAATCGCTGAAAGAAGTCCCAGGAAGCTGAGAGCTCGTCACATGATCAAGACTAGTAATCAGCTCCCAAGTTGCCATGCTGTTTTGACAACACAAACCTGGGTACCCCTGATACCGACCGTCGTCACAGCTCGACTTTGTCATGCTCCATCAATACCACGGTATCATTTGATAGTTCAGAATCGTTCCTATTCGCAGACACATCATCATCCTCACTGACTCCTCTGGGTCCCAGACCACCCTGTATTGGCATGGAAGACAAGCAATTAGCTCTGAGACCTGCAGACACGCTCATTGACTCTGTGTTAGACTACGATGACGTCAATGAGAGAGTCATTTTGGGATGCAGTGACTCTAATGCCTTCATTTCAAGCAAAGATTCTCATGCTTCTGAATTTATGCTTCAAGCTAAGCAAAGGAAATCAGTTACTTCCACCATTTCCAATGCTCAAAAGAAAGACATCAAGAGGAAGTTGAAGAGTTTTGCCAAGAAGTTTCGTGGAGCTCAGCAAACATGGCTTGGCTACATTGGCTATGTTATGAGGAGTAATTTGTAGAGAATCCGTATTGATTAACTGAAGTGTACAAGAGATTATTTTGCCCATTTGTGCATAATTAGTGCTATATCTCGTTTATTCATGAGTATCAAATAAATATATCATTAGAAAAACAACTTTCGTCCATTTGATTAAAATCTTCAATGACTTATGATGATACAAAAATGCTTCAATTTTTTGCCAGTTGCTTTCAATTGACATATGCCTATATACAGCATCATCTAAGCACATGAATTAATGTAGTGAAAAGCTCTGTTTTTTCTTTAAATACACTCACTACCTGTTAAATTGTATATAGAAACTAGAGTATGGCATGGGTTAAGGGCAAGTGCATTGCAGTGGGTACAGATATCACCCCCGATGAATTTAGAAAGAATGGGATGCCATTTTCAGTTTTGTCGTGTCGAGGGCGTGTCTCTTACATTGCGCTGTAAGGTTCAAGTCACATGCATTGGGTGTCTCAGTTCTAATGCTGTCTCATTCACATTGTAGGTACGAAGCACTTTCATACTCACGCTGTCACATTCACGTCATTCTCATGACGTACTATGATGGTCACTCTGTAGGTTCTTCTAGTACCCATGACGCGCTTATGATATCGCTCTGTCATTTTCAAGTCGCAGGAATGACGCGCTATAATACTCACGCGGTTACGTCAACGTCGCATACATGACGTGTTATCACACTTGCGCTGTGACGCCCACGTCATACTCTCACTAAAATCACCCTTTTGGCGCGTGTCAGTCAATCAATCGGGTGTCACTCAAACCTGCCATCAATATGATAAAAGAAAGACATCAAAAACAGCCAGATTATTGAGCTGCTCATCACTCGAGCTTGTATCAACCATCACATTAACACCACAGTATCTTTAAAAAGAGTGTTCACTGATTCGGCAAGTGGTCGCAATTATTTTCAAAACTCAACTGTATATATCTTGTGATTATCATAGTTGTCATTATGGCAGTCAGCCGACGAATGTCAGCAGTCTTTGGAGAGGAATGCAGGGTTGATGCTGAGCTCTCCTCTCAGTTTTATTCCTTCGACCAGTTATCAGCAGCTCTCAGCCAAGACAAATTCCATTGATGGCACCGTGATGCAAGACAGGAACCTTCAGTATGCCAGTCACGTCGGTCTACAGCATGACGGACCTCTCAGCAGCACCATGGTCTATCCTCAACACAGCACTCCACTCAAGCGTCGCCGCAAGTATCACCAAATGCTCAAGTCAAACGTACTCCATGCGGGATTCATTTTGCTGTCATGATTCACGAAAAAAAACAAAGCAAGAAATCGCTGAAAGAAGTCCCAGGAAGCTGAGAGCTCGTCACATGATCAAGAAAGTAATCAGCTCCCAAGTTGCCATGCTGTTTGACAACACAAACCTGGGCACCCCTGATACCGACCGTCGTCACAGCTCGACTTTGTCATGCTCCATCAATACCACGGTATCATTTGATAGTTCAGAATCGTTCCTATTCGCAGACACATCATCATCCTCACTGACTCCTCTGGGTCCCAGACCACCCTGTATTGGCATGGAAGACAAGCAATTAGCTGTGAGACCTGCAGACACGCTCATTGACTCTGTGTTAGACTACGATGACGTCAATGAGAGAGTCATTTTGGGATGCAGTGTGACTCTAATGCCTTCATTTCAAGCAAAGATTCTCATGCTTCTGAATTTATGCTTCAAGCTAAGCAAAGGAAATCAGTTACTTCCACCATTTCCAATGCTCAAAAGAAAGACATCAAGAGGAAGTTGAAAGAGTTTGCCAAGAAGTTTCGTGGAGCTCAGCAACATGGCTTGGCTACATTGGCTATGTTATGAGGAGTAATTTGTAGAGAATCCGTTTTATTGATTAACTGAAGTGTACAAGAGATTATTTTGCCCATTTGTGCATAATTAGTGCTATATCTCGTTTATTCATGAGTATCAAATAAATATATCATTAGAAAAAAAACTTTCGTCCATTTGATTAAAATCTTCAATGACTTATGATGATACAAAATGCTTCAATTTTGCCAGTTGCTTTCAATTGACATATGCCTATATACAGCATCATCTAAGCACATGAATTAATGTAGTGAAAAGCTCTGTTTTTCTTTAAATACACTCGCTACCTGTTAAATTGTATATAGAACTAGAGTATGGCATGGGTTAAGGGCAAGTGCATGGCAGTGGGTAAAGATATCACCCCTGGATGAATTTAGAAACAATGGGATGCCATTTTCAGTTTTGGTCGCGTCGAGGGCGTGTCTTACATTGCGCTGTAAGGTTCAAGTCACATGCATTGGGTGTCTCAGTTCTAATGCTGTCTCATTCACATTGTAGGTACGAAGCACTTTCATACTCACGCTGTCACATTCACGTTCATTCTCATGACGTACTATGATGGTCACTCTGTAGGTTCTTCTAGTACCCATGACGCGCTTATGATATCGCTCTGTCATTTTCAAGTCGCAGGAATGACGCGCTATAATACTCACGCGGTTACGTCAACGTCGCATACATGACGTGTTATCACACTTGCGCTGTGACGCTCACGTCATACTTTCACTAAAATCACCCTTTTGGCGCGTGTCAGTCAATCAATCGGGTGTCACTCAAACCTGCCATCAATATGATATAAAACAGCCAGATTATTGAGCTGCTCATCACTCGAGCTTGTATCAACCATCACATTAACACCACAGTATCTTTCAAGAGTGTTCACTGATTCGGCAAGTGGTCGCAATTATTTCAAAACTCAACTGTATATCTGTGATTATCAAGTTGTCATTATGGCAGTCAGCCGACGAATGTCAGCAGTCTTTGGAGAGGAATGCAGGGTTGATGCTGAGCTCTCCTCCCAGTTTTTATTCCTTCGACCAGTTATCAGCAGCTCTCAGCCAAGACAATTCCATTGATGGCACCGTGATGCAAGACAGGAACCTTCAGTATGCCAGTCACGTCGGTCTACAGCATGACGGACCTCTCAGCAGCACCATGGTCTATCCTCAACACAGCACTCCACTCAAGCGTCGCCGCAAGTATCACCAAATGCTCAAGTCAAAACGTACTCCATGCGGATTCATTTTGCTGTCATGATTCACGAAAAACAAAGCAAGAAATCGCTGAAAGAAGTCCCAGGAAGCTGAGAGCTCGTCACATGATCAAGAAAGTAATCAGCTCCCAAGTTGCCATGCTGTTTGACAACACAAAACCTGGGTACCCCTGATACCGACCGTCGTCACAGCTCGACTTTGTCATGCTCCATCAATACCACGGTATCATTTGATAGTTCAGAATCGTTCCTATTCGCAGACACATCATCATCCTCACTGACTCCTCTGGGTCCCAGACCACCCTGTATTGGCATGGAAGACAAGCAATTAGCTGTGAGACCTGCAGACACGCTCATTGACTCTGTGTTAGACTACGATGACGTCAATGAGAGAGTCATTTTGGGATGCAGTGACTCTAATGCCTTCATTTCAAGCAAAGATTCTCATGCTTCTGAATTTATGCTTCAAGCTAAGCAAAGGAAATCAGTTACTTCCACCATTTTCAATGCTCAAAAGAAAGACATCAATAGGAAGTTGAAGAGTTTTGCCAAGAAGTTTCGTGGAGCTCAGCAACATGGCTTGGCTACATTGGCTGTGTTATGAGGAGTAATTTGTAGAGAATCCGTATTGATTAACTGAAGTGTACAAGAGATTATTTTGCCCATTTGTGCAATACTGATTATATGACTATATCATTTAAGGGATGAATTGCAGTGAAATCGTCTTTTCCTATGTGAATTGTGACATATAAGG
>JAXDRA010000775.1:0-10603 GCA_034190875.2 Urechis unicinctus
TTAGTTGTGTAGGGTTGGTGGGACCTTGCTATTGGGGATGCCTCGTTAAAGGGGATGTTAGTCCGGCCACGGAGGCGTCCCCTTTAACGAGGTTGCACTGTATTACTATAACTACATCAGTGTTGTTATATCAGTAGCAGAGGATAATACTTATGTGGAATGTGTGCAAGATTGGGGCTTAACCTCGCTTGCAACATCAAAGATCACTTAGCGACTGAGCGTATAGGTCTCGGACAGGATGTGGAATGATACTGAACTATGTTCGTGTTTTCTCAATGATAAGAAAGCCGACCCCTGTCAAGTTCATATGTAGACTCTCGACACATATTGCACGTTCCATCCCACGAGTTCCTGTCCGACTTCCAGTTTCACAGTGTGCGTATCTCGGTGTAGATATATCTATACATGCGCCTGACCCGGCACTCGAAAGCGCCAGACATTTAAAGCTGCTCCATGTTTGAATTACGTTGAATAGTACTTCTTTCAATGTGTATAAATATATCGTCGTTAATTAAACATGCATTGCCCCTTAACTGCACGTTAATTCTATCGCTTATTATCATTTCAAATTAAGATTCCCCGTCATACAGACAGGGGGGAAAGCATACCACATGGCATAGATGCAAACATTTAATTCCCGCCACAACCAGTTCACCACACTGTCGCGAAATGGTTTTTGTTGCGTCGTAAAGCGTTTGGGTTTCTGTTATGTACCAAAATAGTAGGTTTTTGTGATGTACCAAAATGGTTGGTTTTTGGTTATGTCCTAAAATAGTTTGTTTTTTGTTATGTTCCAAAATAGTTGGTTTTTAGCTATGTCCCAAAATAGTTGTTTTTTTACATGACCCTAATACCCGAACTATTTTGGAACGTCCATTTTGGTACACAAAATATATAAGTTTAATAAAACAATGAAAAACCAAGATAAGTTTACGAAACCGAAACATGTTACCGACAGACCAACGGAAAACAAGAAATAATCATCATATTGACTATATGTTTTGTCGCCTTCTAGGGTCCCAAAATGGTTGGTTTTTTGCTAAATGTCCAAAATGGTCGCATTCGTATGTATATATATATATATATATATATATATATATATATATATATATATATATATCTATATATATATATATATATATATATATATATATATATATATATATATATATATATATATATATATATATATATATATATATATATATATATATATACAAGTCCCACCATTTTGGTACAAATCACCAACCATCTTGGCCCATACTTACATTTTGGCCGATGATCATTGGGCCAAAATAGTCAGCGTCATCCCATAGGCTTACACAACTGCGCTTCCCCACAAAATCGTAACTTTATTTGCTACTTCTCCTCCTAAGGTTGGAATCTTATTATTAGGGATAACTATCCACTTTTTCTTGGCGTTAAATGCATTTGCCTGAATTTACATTTTGGCCAAAACGACCATTTTGGCCATGTTGAATAATCGGTCATTATATGGCTTTGTTCGATGTATATTTGCTTCAAACTTAGATTCATGATCTGTGTGACTTCAATGAACAATTCTTTGTTTTAAATTATCGCTTGAAATAAAACACATACAAATTTTGAACGAATATATAAATCAGCAGATTTACGAATAACGGGCGGCACACGCTCAAATGTCTTTACGGATGGATATAAAAAAATGGCGATTTTACTGGGAAATCCGTGGTTGTAAGTCTTTGTCAACTCATTTTTGGTGTTTTTTTCTCAGTATATATCCGTCTGATAATGTTTAATTTAGATAAATAAGAGAAAATGTAGTGCTTAAGCTAGGAATTCTAGACGCAGATCAGCATTTAAAATGTTTTAAGAATCTCACTGAAATGAAATACCGGTTTTTTCGATCTATGTTGTGCAAAGTTTCAAGTAATCAATGAAATCATATCGTATCAACGGACTGTTTTTATCAAGTGATTAATTAAAAAGATTGTTCTGCGTTATCAGTTGGCTCGTGTCGTAAAATCCAAGTGTTCCCTCTAACGCACCCGCGGGCTCAAGCTGAGGTACATTTTGGGATTGTAACAATTCCAGCCTGCCATACCTCGTGATATTTTGGTACACGAGCGAACATAAACAAAGACAATCGGTCAGCCATGACAATTTTGCACGCACTGTTTCCATGTGATTCTCGCTCGGTCAGTATGATTCTAACGTTTATAGATTGAATATCATTCATGTGACAATGAACGTTATTGTTGCGGAAAGAAATTTCATGTACGACAAATTACGAAATACCCGTAGTTTACAGTGGTTAGCGAGCTTCACCGGGCTGTTCCGCACGTGGGCTCTAGCGTTCAGACTCACACTTGCCGATCACGAACACCCTTCCAACGGCCAACAATACCCAGATACCACGTTAATGTCTCAAGATGCCTGCAGTTTGGTTGGATAGATCTATCGATTACCAATTATTTTTTTTAAAATGTATTTCCTAACGTACATTTATCCGTATCGACTATTGCTTACGGCTTTTGCTGTCATCTGTCAGATGTAAACATTGCCTAATCCGCTCTGGTATCACAATAACCCAAACAGACTTCAGACTTTATGCCCTGTAACTAACAATGTTGTATGGTGGACTATGACACGAGCCACCCCTAGCCATTATGATGGCTAGTGTCATAGTGCACTATATAAGTTATAACTACTCTGGTGGTAGTGCGTTAGTGCGGTGGGTTTACTCTTTCAAATGTGTTGGAGAAGATTGATAATTTGCTTTCAACATTCTTGAATAATATACTTGCATCAGCAATGTGACCTTTAACCTACCTTTTAAAGTACTTTTATTGGACATGGAAATAGCATGATCTGCTAATATTATGTATCATTGTAATACACGAAAACATGAGTTCATTATTACATTCCTATAAGTTTGATTATGTGTTATATGATAGTTCAGTCATGGACAGAGTCACAACTTTTGCCATCAATAAGTCAGAAGAATGATCCTATCTGTATCTCAAGAATAGCTATCCAAAACAAGCTGTGCTAGTTTTAGCTGACAACTAAGTTCAACAGCGGCTTGTCAAATAATTAGAACCCAGGTAGGTTTTTAAAGTCCAAAGCCTCTTTTGTCAGGGTATCAGCCACATCAATATTGGTAGTAAAATTGTCGTCAAATGTTCAATGTTTGTTTTCCAAACAAGTGTTCAATAGTACAATCACATCATTTGAATATATCATGTATAAGCTATAAATGCCATGGTCATCTGTCAGTTAGTCTTAAAAGCTGTGCATCTGATCTAGTGTTGATAGAGGTATTAAGCATATCTGAAATCCCAAATCACACATGACACAGTACAGTTTTGCCCTGTCAATCTGTCTGCTTGTGAACGTTTGGTGTCACATTTTCTTAATAATGCAAGTCACTCATATATTGATTGTGACATTATTGAAAAAATATTTCTTAGCTATGTTAACCAAATATCTCAAATTAAACATGAACCACTCTTATATTGATGATCACTTACAAAGTAAATATCAGCGCTGCATGACCTTTTGTTCCTGAGTGATTTACTCAATGGGGAATAATTCTTGATGGCACGTTCTCTTATAATGCAAGCTTGCAACTTCATATTGACCAAATCTTGCAAACTTTAACTCATAGCTTTATGGCTCTTGACCTCTGACTTGCTAAATAAAAGCAAATTAAAATTGCTTGTTCCAGGAAAAATGTAGCTAAGTTATTATTAGCTCATGGGTGTTAGGGTGAATCATTTCTTAATAACTTAAATAATTAGGCTTAAATGCTAAAACTTTTTGCATACTTGGGGATGGACTATTGTTGCTAGACAAGTGGGTTTGGAAGTTATTATTCAGCCCTGGTGTGTCATTGAATACAACGATATACTATAAAAGCTATGATTAAATGCTGTCATACTTTGTTAATGTCAAAAGCAGCAGAGTTCAATAGCCATAGGTCTTCTCTCTTTATTGTTAGGCAGTGAGATTGACTAGGTGTTTGTGATGACATTTTGCTCAGCAGCACTGCTTTACCTCCTGTTCTGGGTTTAATATTATGGACCCAGTATCTCAATTGAATCATATTGGAGATTAATATCCTCTGTGTTGGTTAATCTGCCCAATTTAGGAAATGTATTTGTTCAAGATGGGCAAAAGTATCAGCTGTCCAAACATCTCAATTATGCTCATCTATCTCTGCAAGACACCTCCTCATATCAAATGGAACAGTGGTTTGCTTTAGGGCCACTAGGCTCTTGCTAAATGAAGAGAAATATTCTTTAGTCTTTTCATTTCACGACATTTGGTGATTTAATATAATATGAATAGTTAAAGATAAGAATAGTGAGGAGGTCATGTGGCTTCGTCTACAACACTGACAGTAATGTAGATGAAGCCACATGACCTCCTCACTATTCTACATAATGAGTTACATTTGCAATATTAAGGTCCATGTGCTTAACCACCATGAAAACAAGTTTTATGTTAATGGTAAATTCACAACTTCATCAATATTGTGGTTTCACCAGTTTTGTGGCTTTTCAATTTTGTGGCTTCACCAATATTGTGGCTTCACCAATACTGTGGCTTCAATAATATTGTGGCTTCATCAATATTGTAGTTTCACCAATATTGTGGCCTCACCAATACTGTGGCTTTACCAATACTGTGACTTCAATAATACTGTGGCTTCACCAATATTGTGGCTTCATAAATATTGTGGCTTCATAAATATTGTGACCTCACCAGTGTTGTGGCTTCATCAATGTTATGGCTTCATCAGAATTTTTGCTTCACCAGTGTTGTGGCTTCACCAATATTGAGGCTTCACAAATACTGTTGCGACACCAATATTTTGGCTTCACCAATGTTGTGACTTAACCAGTGTTGTGGCTTTACCAATATTGAGGTTTCACAAATACTATGGAATCACCAATGTTGTGGCTTCACCAGTGTTGTGTTTTCACCAATGTTGTGGCTTCACCAATTCTGTGGCTTCATCAATATTTTGGCTTCACCAATGTTTGTGGCTTCACCAGTATTGTGGCTTTACCAATATTGAGGCTTCACAAATACTGTGGCATCACCAATGTTGGGGCTTCACCAGTGTTGTGTTTTCACCAATGTTGTGGCTTCACCAATACTGTGGCTTCATCAATTTTTTGAGGCTTCACCAGTGTTGTGTTTTCACTAATGCTGTTGCTTCACAAATGCTGTGGCTTCATTAATATTTCGGCTTCAACATTGTTGCGGCTTCACCAGTGTTGTGGATTTAATGATATTGTGGCTTAATCAATATTGTGACTTCACTAATATTGTGGCTTTACCAATATTGTTGCTTTACAAATACTGTGGCATCACCAATGCTATGGCTTCATAACATTTTAGCTTCAACAGTGTTGTGGCTTCACCAGTACTGTGGCTTCAACATTGTTGCGGCTTCACCAGTGTTGTGGATTCAATGATATTGTGGCTTCATCAATATTGTGGCTTCACCAGTGTTGTGGTTTCACCAATATTGTGGCTTCACCAATATTGTGGCTTCACCAACACTGTGACTTCACCAATTTGTGACTTCGTCAATGTTGTGGCTTCATCAATGTTGTAGCTTCACCAGTGTTGTGGCTTCATCAATATTGTGGCTTCACCAATATTGTGGCTTCAACAATACTGTGGTTTCACCAATATTGTGGCTTCACCAATACTGTGGCTTCACCAATATAATGGCTTCACCAATACTGTGGCTTCACCAATTTTGTGACTTCGTCAATGTTGTAGCTTCATCAATGTTGTAGCTTCATCAATGTTTTTCTTCTCTTGTTTATCATATTCCGTTGAGATATATCAATCACTGGGGCTTAAAAAGTCATGTTATGTCTAAATGTAATTTTTGTTCAAACCATCAGAATGACCAAAATGACCGAAACAATGAGTATTATCTGTTTTTGTTGTGTTTGAGTATGGCTTCAACAGTCTGTTTAAGTACAAGTTTTTTATCAGAAGTTCTGTTTACCCTGTATGACTGTTAAGCTCCACCTGGTCCTGATTGATGGTCTTGCAGTTATGATGTATGCACCTGTGTATAGTGTCTCATTGTTGTATACTTAATCTGCTCTGTATTTATCTGCAATTCATATCACCTCCTCATCGCCAGCCCAGCATGACACAGACCTTTTTATTACCAGCCAGTCGTTACAGTGACCTGGGGTTCTTGTCACCAGCCCAGTATGTCACTGACTTGGAGTTCTCCTAACATGGCATCTTTTTTGTTTGTAGGGGTAGTATTTCTTGAGGCCAGTTATTATCTAAAATGGCCAACCATCACCAGGACAGGTCAGGAAGGGTTGCCATTTTAGTTAACGTCCAGCCCTGTTACTGATGACTGAACTAAGCTCTCTGGGCTGTAGACTTATTCTGAACATCTAGCTCTGTCACATAATCAACTTCAGATGAACATCAGATATGTTATGCATGTCCTCATCTTCACTATATACTGATTTTCCTGTGTACAATTGTAAATGTGACCTCGGGTTAAGGGTGAAGAGAGCTGGCTTATGTGGATGAGACACCATTTTATCAGTGGTTAAGTGACAGACGGAAGTGCACCATAGCCAACCCAGAGAAGCAGTCAAGCATTGAATTCTAGTATACTTATCAATGCTAAGCTCCATAGCAACCTTCCTGGTGGTCACTAGTCAATGCCTGTTATCTTGAAACCCAGAAAGAGAATGTTAAAGTTGCCATCAGTGGTCAATGAATGAAGGTAACATTAATTATTGATGGGTAGGCGGTTTGTTATTGGTTATATAATTGCAGTGCATATTGATAAGATCAGGCTTACAATGTGTTTTACCAATATTCTATTAGTTTATATTCAAATGTAGATTCAGTTTCTGCCACATGAGAGGGATTAGTTTTAACTTCCTTTACTTAATAACAAGAGATTGATTCATGTGACATGTTGTATTGATGATCAACCTTATCAGGTTGGTAAGAATTAATGTTGTGTAATGTTTTACATTGGCTTACTTTAGTTCTTATGATATAAGACTGATTGGCAGTTTGACAAGCTAACTTTGTGTGTGTAACAGAATGTGCATCTATAGCTGGGGCACAGCAGGAGAATCATCTTTAGCTGAATCATATGGACAAGCTGTTGTACGGATTCATTAATTGTGTCCTAATGGAAACCCACCAAGACTGGCCCTATTGAAAGTTTATTACTGATAGTGCAACATAAGACGCTGTTGTCAAAGTTCCTGCTGATCATGTCCAAATTTATCTGTAGATATGCTTTGCTTGATAATGATATCCTGATAATTGATTTCCTTATATTGTTAACCCTTATGAGGTCAATACATTCAGTCCATTAAGTCAATTGATTCAGCTGAATCAACTCTGAATGCCTTTATTGTGGATACATTTTTTGTAGAATTTAAGTGACCCTAGATAGGCAAGTGAACAGCAATCAAAGTTTAATCATCAACAAATCAAATCCATCTTCTGCCTAGTCCAGACCTTAACAAATCCTTCAGAAAATTGCATGTTTTTTTTCCATTTTGCAACTAAATGTTAGTATGTGGCAAACTGAATAAGGTGATATATTTAAAGCTTAAAGATTGTTTAACCCATGTTTTAATCATGGTGTCCTGGGGGGATTTATATCATTCACACTTAAAGATGGGATTCAGTTTAATTCTCAAAAAAAAATATAATGTAAGGCAAGACAATGATGCTATTCCGTGAACAGATAAAACATGCAATAAAGAATGCACAATTAATCAATTGGAGGTCAGTTTGACACTTGATGAAGCAAATTGTGAATAGATGCATGAACATATGCAGTTGGACACATCATTATATGACATGCACATACTTTGATTAGTGTCCTGTTGCCTTAACTTCTCGGCTGGTTTGCATTATTGCAGTTAATATTTAACAATACGAAAATAAATTATTGAACCATATAATATAAGAGCGAGGACTGGGTTCATAACGCTATGTGATGCTGCCTGCACTGCTCCGTGTCATTCAGTGTATAGCTAGCTAGCTGCTCAGAACTTCACAGAAGCCTGTCAACGCGACCGATTTGGGAGACACCCATATAGCTTCAGTTGAAAGTTATTTTCTCTCAAATTACCATATCTTATTTGCCTTTTATTTACTATGCATAAACACTTCTTTTTTCATTTAATTGGAACTGATTTAAGATTATCACCTTGTTGTTTTTGTTGCACCAAATTTAAGCGGATTGTGCAACTTTGGCCATGCGCGGCAAAACAGTCGCCATGTCGCACGGAGATAAATAGTGACAGCTGTTTGGACTCTCCCGATTCAAGGGACGAGTGATGTTGTCCGACATCGTTGACAGACAGATTACAGTGTTCAGAGTGGTTAAATAACATTAATCTGCCCAAAGCAATCGATATGTATAATAGTTACAGCAATTACTTCAATGATGGCAGTTTAATTATCCATGAATCAGAATATAAATACGTTAAAACATATGACCTACGTGCATTTTTGACTTGGAATCGTCCGTGCTCCAATATTAGAGATGACAATCTTCAGAATGTTAAGTGTCACTAATGCTTGTTAAAACTCACAGTACCTAAGTATAAACTTGTATCCAAATTAATAACGGGTACGTTGAAGAACTCCATTTCTTAAAATAGGTGACTTTAATGCATATTTACTCCGTTCTCCACCTGCCGCTCGGCAAGGTTCGGAACTTTTCGGAGCAAGACATTGCGTCAGTATTTCGTGGAATCGCGCCGATAATTAACTTCATTTTTCTTCATGTCTCGTTGAATATTGTGAATGTACAGTTCGAATTATGTATAAACCATGAGAAAACGAAAAAAGTTTCTTTCGGTTACCGAAAGACCTAA
Source organism: Urechis unicinctus (assembly GCA_034190875.2). Classification (NCBI taxonomy): domain Eukaryota; kingdom Metazoa; phylum Annelida; class Polychaeta; order Xenopneusta; family Urechidae; genus Urechis; species Urechis unicinctus. Next base: position 8,895 of record JAXDRA010000775.1, read on the forward strand.
AAACGCGCAACACTTTGTGTAAACTTGTTTGTAGGAATTAAATTTAAGTCGTTTATGGTTTCATTGACCTTCTAAGCTTTGTAACTCAAGGTTGTATAAACGATGGTCTGTCAGTAGTACGTTGGTTTGGATAATATATGTTGGTAATATCGGAAGGCAAAAAGGGCTGGTCGGCTCATTTGTTTATTCTAATCGCCAATATGGTTGGATATATAAAATGGTCAAAATGGTTGGTTATATAAAAAGGCCAAAATGGTTGGTTTTATAAAAAAGTTCCAAAATAGTTGGTTTTTTGCATGACAAAACTATTACGACTATTTTGGTACAGCCATTTTGGCTTAGGATTTTTATAAGATTCTAAAATAAGTTTTGAATGAAGATATTAACTAAAAGCTGTACAAGGCAAATGTATAATGTTTTGCATCCGTGATATCACATAATTTGAGCTCCAAAAAGCGAAAAAATCGAATGACCCAAAATGGGTCGGTTTTGTCGATATTGTCCTAAATGGTTGCAATTGTAAGGAAGTATATATATATATATAGATATATATATATATATATATATATATATATATATAGATAGATATATATATATAGATATATAGATATAGATATATATATATATATATTCTTATATATATATATATATATATATCTATATATATATATATACATATATATATATATATATATATATATATATATATATATTTATATATGAATATGTATATATATATGAAAATATTGATGAAGCCACAACATTGATGAGGCTACAACATGGACAAAGCCACAACATTGACAAAGCCGCAACACTGGTGAAGCCACAACATTGATGAAGCCAAAATATTGATGAAGCCACAACATTGATGAGGCTACAACATGGACAAAGCCACAATACTGGTGAAGCTATAACATTGGTGAAGTCACAGTATTGGTGAAGCCACAGTATTGGTGAAGCCACAGTATTGGTGAGGCCTCAATATTGATGAAGCCACAACATTGATGAAGTCACAACGTAGATGAAGCCACAACACTGGTGAAGCCACAAAACCTCATCTCAATTCTTATATTTAACTATACATTTATCTCAATTCACCAAATGTCATGAAATGATAAGACTAAGGAATATTCATTTTCACTAAGCAAGACCCTAGTGGCCCTAAAGCAAAACGCTGCTCCCTTTGATTAGAGGAGTCATCTTGCAGAGATAGATGAGCATAATTATGATTTTGGACAGCGGATACTGTTGCCCATCTTTAACAAATACATTTCCTAAATAGGGCTGATAAACAAACACAGCCGATATAAATCTTCAATATGATTCAATTGCGATGCTGGGTCTATAATATTAAACCCAGAACAGGAGGCAAAACAGTCAATCACTACCAGATCATGAGTGCTTTTGTCAAAATGTAATCACAAACACCTAGTAAATCTCACTGCCTTACAATAGAGACAGAAGACCAATGACTATTGAACTCTGCTGCTTTTGACACGATTTTCATTAACATGTTATGACAGCATTAAATCATAGTTTTTATAGAATAACAATGTATTCAATGACACACCAGGGCTGAACGATAACCCCCAAACCCACTTGTCTGACAACAATAGTCAATCGATAAGTAGTTATGCAAATAGTTTTAGCATTTAAGCCTAATAATAAGTTTTTAAGAAATGATTCACCCAAACAGCCATGAGCGATTA
>JAXDRA010000777.1:0-11965 GCA_034190875.2 Urechis unicinctus
CCTACGTTGATACTTAAGTCAGCTGTATATATAGTTCGCTACACTGACATCATCGTCCGCTGTATATAGAGTTCACTACATTGACATCTCAGTCAGCTGTATATGAAGTTCGCTACGCTGACATCATCGTCCGCTGTATATAGAGTTTACATTGACATCTCAGTCAGCTGTATAGAGAGTTCGCTAATCTGACATCATTGTCCGCTGTATATAGAGTTCACTTCATTGACATCTCAGTCAGCTGTATATAAAATTCTATACACTAGCATCATGGTCCGCTGTTTATAGATTTCGCTACGCTGACATCATCGTCCGCCTTATATAGAGTTTACATTGACATCTCAGTCAGCTGTATATAGAGTTCGCTAATCTGACATCATCGTCCGCAGTATATAGAGTTCACTACATTGACATCTCAGTCAGCTGTATTTAGAGTTCGCTACACTGACATCATCGTTAGCAGTATATAGAGTGCGCTACCCAGACATCATAATCATATGTGTAAAGACGGCTCAACACTAAAAGTCTGCTGTATGAAGAATTAGGTACAATGCCTTCTTAGTCAACTAGATAAACCCGCGCTACGCAGATATCATAGTCAGTTGCATGTAGATTTCGCTACACTGACATTATAGTCGTCTATGCAAAAACTACTTTTCACTGACATGCTATTCAGCTGTATGTAGAGTTCGCTACACTGACATCATCGTCGCTGTATTTAGAGTTCACTACATTGACATCATCGTGTTCTGTATGTAGAGTTCAATACACTGACATCATCGTCCGCTGTATATAGAGTTCACTTCATTGACATCTCAGTCAGCTGTATATGAAGTTCGCTGCGCTGACATCATCGTCCGCTGTATATAGAGTTTTCATGGACATCTCAGTCAGCAGTATAGAGAGTTCGCCAATCTGACATCATCGTCCGTTGTATATAGAGTTCAATACATTGACATTTCAGTCAGTTGTATATGGAGTTCGCTACACTGACATCATCGTCCGCTATATGTAGAGTTCACCACACTGACATCACAATGCGCTGTATATAGAGATAAATACGCAGACATCTCAGTCAGCTGCATATAGAGTACACTACGTTGACATCATCGTCTGCGGTATATATAATTCGCTACACTGACATCATCGTGCGCTGTATAAAATGTTCACTACACTGACATCATCGTCCGCTGTATATAGAGTTCACTACATTGTCATCTCAGTCAGCTGTATATGAAGTTCGCTACGCTGACATCATCGTGCGCTGTATTTAGAGTTCACTACATTGACATCATCGTGCGCTGTATATAGAGTTCACTACATTGACATCTCAGTCAGCTGTATATAAAGTTCGCTACTCTAACATCATCGCCCGCTGTTTATCGAGTACCCTACACTGACATCATCGTCCGCTGTATATAGAGTACCCTACGTTGATACTTAAGTCAGCTGTATATATAGTTCGCTACACTGACATCATCGTCCGCTGTATATAGGGTTCACTACATTGACATCTCAGTCAGGTGTATATGAAGTTCGCTACGCTGAAATCATCGTCCGCTGTATATAGAGTTTACATTGACATCTCAGTCAGCTGTATATGAAGTTCGCTAATCTGACATCATTGTCCGCTGTATATAGAGTTCACTACAATGACATTTCAGTCAGTTGTATATGGAGTTCGCTATACTGACATCATCGTCAGCTATATGTAGAGTTCACCACACTGACATCATAATGCGCTGTATATAGAGTTCACTACGCAGCATCTCAATCAGCTGTATATAGAGTACACTACGTTGACATCATCGTCCGCTGTACATACAGTTTCGCTACACTGACATCATCGTGCGCTGTATATAGAGTTCACTTCATTGACATCTCAGTCAGCTGTATATAAAGTTCTATACACTAGAATCATCGTCCGCTGTTTATAGATCTCGCTACAATGACATCATCTTCCGCTGAATATAGAATTCGCTACATTGACATCTCAGTCAGCTGTATATGAAGTTCGCTACGCCGACATCATCGTGCGCAGTATATAGAGATCCCTATATTGACATCTCAGTCAGCCGTCTATGTAGTTCGCTACGCTGACATAATCGTCCGCCTTATATAGAGTTTACATTGACATCACAGTCAGCTGTATAGAGATTTTGCTAATCTGACATCATCGTCCGCAGTATATAGAGTTCACTAAATTGACATCTCAGTCAGCTGTATTTAGAGTTCGCTAATCTGACATAATTGTCCGCTGTATATAGAGTTCACTACATCGACATTTCAGTCAGTTGTATATAGAGTTCGCTACACTGACATCATCGTCCGCTATATGTAGAGTTCACCACACTGACATCATAATGGGCTGTATATAGAGTTCACTGCGCAGCATCTCAGTCAGCTGTATATAGAGTACACTACGTTGACATCATCGTCCTCTGTACATAGAGTTCGTTTACACTGACATCGTCGTGCGCTTTATATAATGTTCACTACACTGATATCATCGTCCGCTGTATATAGAGTTCACTTCATTGACATCTCAGTCAGCTGTATATAAAGTTCTATACACTAGCATCATGGTCCGCTGTTTATAGATTTCGCTACGCTGACATCATCGTCCGCCTTATATAGAGTTTACATTGACATCTCAGTCAGCTGTATATAGAGTTCGCTAATCTGACATCATCGTCCGCAGTATATAGAGTTCACTACATTGACATCTCAGTCAGCTGTATTTAGAGTTCGCTACACTGACATCATCGTTAGCAGTATATAGAGTGCGCTACCCAGACATCATAATCATATGTGTAAAGACTGCTCAACACAGACATAAAAGTCTGCTGTATGAGGAATTAGGTACACTGCCATCATAGTCAACTAGGTAAACCCGCGCTACGCAGATATCATAGTCAGTTGTATGTAGATTTCGCTACACTGACATTATAGTCGTCTATGCAAAAACTACTTTTGACTGACATGCTATTCAGCTGTATATAGAGTTCGCTACACTGACATCATCGTGCGCTGTATTTAGAGTTCACTACATTGACATCATCGTGCGCTGTATATAGAGTTCGCTACACTGACATCATCGTCCGCTATATGTAGAGTTCACCACACTGACATCATAATGGGCTGTATATAGAGTTCACTGCGCAGCATCTCAGTCAGCTTTATATAGAGTACACTACGTTGACATCATCGTCCTCTGTACATAGAGTTCGTTACACTGACATCGTCGTGCGCTTTATATAATGTTCACTACACTGACATCATCGTCCGCTGTATATAGAGTTCACTTAATTGACATCTCAGTCAGCTGTATATAGAGTACACTACGTTGACATCATCGTCCGCTGTACATACAGTTTCGCTACACTGACATCATCGTGCGCTGTATATAGAGTTCACTTCATTGACATCTCAGTCAGCTGTATATAAAGTTCTATACACTAGAATCATCGTCCGCTGTTTATAGATTTCGCTACACTGACATCATCTTCCGCTGAATATAGAGATCCCTATATTGACATCTCAGTCAGCCGTCTATGTAGTTCGCTACGCTGACATAATCGTCCGCCTTATATAGAGTTTACATTGACATCACAGTCAGCTGTATAGAGATTTTGCTAATCTGACATCATCGTCCGCAGTATATAGAGTTAACTACATTGACATCTCAGTCAGCTGTATTTACAGTTCGCTACACTGACATCATCGTTCGCAGTATATAGAGTGCGCTAACCAGACATCATAATCTTATGTGTAAAGTCTGCTCAACACTGACATAAAAGTCGGCAGTATGAAGAATTTGGTACAATGCCACCAAAGTCAACTAGGTAAACCCGCGCTACGCAGATATCATAGTCAGTTGTATGTAGATCGCTACACTGACGTCATAGTCAGTTGTATGTAGATTTCGCTACACTGACATTTTGTCGTCTATGCAAAAACTACTTTTCACTGACATGCTATTCAGCTGTATATAGAGTTCGCCACACTGACATCATCGTGCGCTGTATTTAGAGTTCACTACATTGACATCATCGTGTGCTGTATGTAGAGTTCACTACATTGACATCATCGTCCGCTGTTTATAGAGTTTACATTGACATCTCAGTCAGCTGTTTATAGAGTTCGCCACGCTGACATCATCGTGCGCTGTATAAAATGTTCACTACACTGACATCATCGTCCGCTGTATATAGAGTTCACTACCATGACATTTCAGTCATCTGTATATAGAGGAGTTCGCAACACTGACATCATCGTCCGCTCTATGTAGTGTTCACCACACTGACATGATAATGCCCTGTATATAGGGTTCACTGCGCAGCATCTCAGTCAGTTGTATAAAGAGTACACTACTTTGACATCATCGTCCGCTGTACATAGAGTTCGCTACACTGACATCATCGTTCGCAGTATATAGAGTGCGCTACCCAGACATCATAATCATATGTGTAAAGACTGCTCAACACAGACATAAAAGTCTGCTGTATGAGGAATTAGGTACACTGCCATCATAGTCAACTAGGTAAACCCGCGCTACGCAGATATCATAGTCAGTTGTATGTAGATTTCGCTACACTGACATTATAGTCGTCTATGCAAAAACTACTTTTGACTGACATGCTATTCAGCTGTATATAGAGTTCGCTACACTGACATCATCGTGCGCTGTATTTAGAGTTCACTACATTGACATCATCGTGCGCTGTATATAGAGTTCGCTACACTGACATCATCGTCCGCTATATGTAGAGTTCACCACACTGACATCATAATGGGCTGTATATAGAGTTCACTGCGCAGCATCTCAGTCAGCTTTATATAGAGTACACTACGTTGACATCATCGTCCTCTGTACATAGAGTTCGTTACACTGACATCGTCGTGCGCTTTATATAATGTTCACTACACTGACATCATCGTCCGCTGTATATAGAGTTCACTTCATTGACATCTCAGTCAGCTGTATATAGAGTACACTACGTTGACATCATCGTCCGCTGTACATACAGTTTCGCTACACTGACATCATCGTGCGCTGTATATAGAGTTCACTTCATTGACATCTCAGTCAGCTGTATATAAAGTTCTATACACTAGAATCATCGTCCGCTGTTTATAGATTTCGCTACACTGACATCATCTTCCGCTGAATATAGAATTCGCTACATTGACATCTCAGTCAGCTGTATATGAAGTTCGCTACGCTGACATCATCGTCCCGCTGTATATAGAGTTTTCATGGACATCTCAGTCAGCAGTATAGAGAGTTCGCTAATCTGACATCATCGTCCGTTGTATATAGAGTTCACTACATTGACATTTCAGTCAGTTGTATATGGAGTTCGCTACACTGACATCATCGTCCGCTATATGTAGAGTTCACCACACTGACATCATAATGCGCTGTATATAGAGATAACTACGCAGACATCTCAGTCAGCTGTATATAGAGTACACTACGTTGACATCATCGTCTGCTGTATATATAATTCGCTACACTGATATCATCGTGCGCTGTATAAAATGTTCACTACACTGACATCATCGTCCGCTGTATATAGAGTTCACTACATTGTCATCTCAGTCAGCTGTATATGAAGTTCGCTACGCTGACATCATCGTCCGCTGTATATAGAGTTTACATTGACATCTTAGTCAGCTGTATAGAGAGTTCGTTAATCTGACATCATCGTCCGCTGTATATAGAGTTCACTACATTGACATCTCAGTCAGCTGTATACAGAGTACGCTACACTGACATCATCGTTCGCAGTATATGGAGTGCGCTAACCAGACATCATAATCATATGTGTAAAGACTGCCAAACACTGACATAAAAGTCTGCTGTATAAAGATTTAGGTACAATGCCATCATAGTCAACTAGGCAAAAACTGCGTTACGCGCAGATATCATTGTCAGTTGTATGTAGATTTCGCTACGCTGACGTCATAGTCTGTTATATGTAAATTTCGCTACACTGACATTATAGTCGTCTATGCAAAAACTACTTTTCACTGACATGCTATTCAGCTGTATATAGAGTTCGCTACACTGACATCATCGTCCGCTATATGTAGAGTTCACCACATTGACATCATAATGGGCTGTATATAGAGTTCACTACATTGACATCTCAGTCAGCTGTATATAAAGTTCGCTACTCTAACATCATCGTCCGCTGTTTATCGAGTACCCTACACTGACATCATCGTCCGCTGTATATAGAGTACCCTACGTTGATACTTAAGTCAGCTGTATATATATAGTTCGCTACACTGACATCATCGTCCGCTGTATATAGAGTTCACTACATTGACATCTCAGTCAGCTGTATATGAAGTTCACTACATTGACATCATCGTCCGCTGTTTATAGAGTTTACATTGACATCTCAGTCAGCTGTTTATAGAGTTCGCTACGCTGACATCATCGTGCGCTGTATAAAATGTTCACTACACTGACATCATCGTCCGCTGTATATAGAGTTCACTACCATGACATTTCAGTCATCTGTATATAGAGTTCGCAACACTGACATCATCGTCCGCTCTATGTAGTGTTCACCACACTGACATGATAATGCCCTGTATATAGGGTTCACTGCGCAGCATCTCAGTCAGTTGTATAAAGAGTACACTACTTTGACATCATCGTCCGCTGTACATAGAGTTCGCTACACTGACATCATCGTTCGCAGTATATAGAGTGCGCTACCCAGACATCATAATCATATGTGTTAAAGACTGCTCAACACAGACATAAAAGTCTGCTGTATGAGGAATTAGGTACACTGCCATCATAGTCAACTAGGTAAACCCGCGCTACGCAGATATCATAGTCAGTTGTATGTAGATTTCGCTACACTGACATTATAGTCGTCTATGCAAAAACTACTTTTGACTGACATGCTATTCAGCTGTATATAGAGTTCGCTACACTGACATCATCGTGCGCTGTATTTAGAGTTCACTACATTGACATCATCGTGCGCTGTATATAGAGTTCGCTACACTGACATCATCGTCCGCTATATGTAGAGTTCACCACACTGACATCATAATGGGCTGTATATAGAGTTCACTGCGCAGCATCTCAGTCAGCTTTATATAGAGTACACTACGTTGACATCATCGTCCTCTGTACATAGAGTTCGTTACACTGACATCGTCGTGCGCTTTATATAATGTTCACTACACTGACATCATCGTCCGCTGTATATAGAGTTTCACTTCATTGACATCTCAGTCAGCTGTATATAGAGTACACTACGTTGACATCATCGTCCGCTGTACATACAGTTTCGATACACTGACATCATCGTGCGCTGTATATAGAGTTCACTTCATTGACATCTCAGTCAGCTGTATATAAAGTTCTATACACTAGAATCATCGTCCGCTGTTTACAGATTTCGCTACACTGACATCATCTTCCGCTGAATATAGAATTCGCTACATTGACATCTCAGTCAGCTGTATATGAAGTTCGCTACGCTGACATCATCGTCCGCTGTATATAGAGTTTTCATGGACATCTCAGTCAGCAGTATAGAGAGTTCGCTAATCTGACATCATCGTCCGTTGTATATAGAGTTCACTACATTGACATTTCAGTCAGTTGTATATGGAGTTCGCTACACTGACATCATCGTCCGCTATATGTAGAGTTCACCACACTGACATCATAATGCGCTGTATATAGAGATAACTACGCAGACATCTCAGTCAGCTGTATATAGAGTACACTACGTTGACATCATCGTCTGCTGTATATATAATTCGCTACACTGATATCATCGTGCGCTGTATAAAATGTTCACTACACTGACATCATCGTCCGCTGTATATAGAGTTCACTACATTGTCATCTCAGTCAGCTGTATATGAAGTTCGCTACGCTGACATCATCGTCCGCTGTATATAGAGTTTACATTGACATCTCAGTCAGCTGTATAGAGAGTTCGTTAATCTGACATCATCGTCCGCTGTATATAGAGTTCACTACATTGACATCTCAGTCAGCTGTATACAGAGTACGCTACACTGACATCATCGTTCGCAGTATATGGAGTGCGCTAACCAGACATCATAATCATATGTGTAAAGACTGCCAAACACTGACATAAAAGTCTGCTGTATAAAGATTTAGGTACAATGCCATCATAGTCAACTAGGGCAAAAACTGCGTTACGCGCAGATATCATTGTCAGTTGTATGTAGATTTCGCTACGCTGACGTCATAGTCTGTTATATGTAAATTTCGCTACACTGACATTATAGTCGTCTATGCAAAAACTACTTTTCACTGACATGCTATTCAGCTGTATATAGAGTTCGCTACACTGACATCATCGTCCGCTATATGTAGAGTTCACCACATTGACATCATAATGGGCTGTATATAGAGTTCACTACATTGACATCTCAGTCAGCTGTATATAAAGTTCGCTACTCTAACATCATCGTCCGCTGTTTATCGAGTACCCTACACTGACATCATCGTCCGCTGTATATAGAGTACCCTACGTTGATACTTAAGTCAGCTGTATATATAGTTTCGCTACACTGACATCATCGTCCGCTGTATATAGAGTTCACTACATTGACATCTCAGTCAGCTGTATATGAAGTTCGCTACGCTGACATCATCGTCCGCTGTATATAGAGTTTACATTGACATCTCAGTCAGCTGTATAGAGAGTTCGCTAATCTGACATCATTGTCCGCTGTATATAGAGTTCACTTCATTGACATCTCAGTCAGCTGTATATAAAATTCTATACACTAGCATCATGGTCCGCTGTTTATAGATTTCGCTACGCTGACATCATCGTCCGCCTTATATAGAGTTTACATTGACATCTCAGTCAGCTGTATATAGAGTTCGCTAATCTGACATCATCGTCCGCAGTATATAGAGTTCACTACATTGACATCTCAGTCAGCTGTATTTAGAGTTCGCTACACTGACATCATCGTTAGCAGTATATAGAGTGCGCTACCCAGACATCATAATCATATGTGTAAAGACGGCTCAACACTAAAAGTCTGCTGTATGAAGAATTAGGTACAATGCCTTCTTAGTCAACTAGATAAACCCGCGCTACGCAGATATCATAGTCAGTTGCATGTAGATTTCGCTACACTGACATTATAGTCGTCTATGCAAAAACTACTTTTCACTGACATGCTATTCAGCTGTATGTAGAGTTCGCTACACTGACATCATCGTCGCTGTATTTAGAGTTCACTACATTGACATCATCGTGTTCTGTATGTAGAGTTCAATACACTGACATCATCGTCCGCTGTATATAGAGTTCACTTCATTGACATCTCAGTCAGCTGTATATGAAGTTCGCTGCGCTGACATCATCGTCCGCTGTATATAGAGTTTTCATGGACATCTCAGTCAGCAGTATAGAGAGTTCGCCAATCTGACATCATCGTCCGTTGTATATAGAGTTCAATACATTGACATTTCAGTCAGTTGTATATGGAGTTCGCTACACTGACATCATCGTCCGCTATATGTAGAGTTCACCACACTGACATCACAATGCGCTGTATATAGAGATAAATACGCAGACATCTCAGTCAGCTGCATATAGAGTACACTACGTTGACATCATCGTCTGCGGTATATATAATTCGCTACACTGACATCATCGTGCGCTGTATAAAATGTTCACTACACTGACATCATCGTCCGCTGTATATAGAGTTCACTACATTGTCATCTCAGTCAGCTGTATATGAAGTTCGCTACGCAGACATCATCGTGCGCTGTATTTAGAGTTCACTACATTGACATCATCGTGCGCTGTATATAGAGTTCACTACATTGACATCTCAGTCAGCTGTATATAAAGTTCGCTACTCTAAACATCATCGCCCGCTGTTTATCGAGTACCCTACACTGACATCATCGTCCGCTGTATATAGAGTACCCTACGTTGATACTTAAGTCAGCTGTATATATAGTTCGCTACACTGACATCATCGTCCGCTGTATATAGGGTTCACTACATTGACATCTCAGTCAGGTGTATATGAAGTTCGCTACGCTGAAATCATCGTCCGCTGTATATAGAGTTTACATTGACATCTCAGTCAGCTGTATATGAAGTTCGCTAATCTGACATCATTGTCCGCTGTATATAGAGTTCACTACAATGACATTTCAGTCAGTTGTATATGGAGTTCGCTATACTGACATCATCGTCAGCTATATGTAGAGTTCACCACACTGACATCATAATGCGCTGTATATAGAGTTCACTACGCAGCATCTCAATCAGCTGTATATAGAGTACACTACGTTGACATCATCGTCCGCTGTACATACAGTTTCGCTACACTGACATCATCGTGCGCTGTATATAGAGTTCACTTCATTGACATCTCAGTCAGCTGTATATAAAGTTCTATACACTAGAATCATCGTCCGCTGTTTATAGATCTCGCTACAATGACATCATCTTCCGCTGAATATAGAATTCGCTACATTGACATCTCAGTCAGCTGTATATGAAGTTCGCTACGCCGACATCATCGTGCGCAGTATATAGAGATCCCTATATTGACATCTCAGTCAGCCGTCTATGTAGTTCGCTACGCTGACATAATCGTCCGCCTTATATAGAGTTTACATTGACATCACAGTCAGCTGTATAGAGATTTTGCTAATCTGACATCATCGTCCGCAGTATATAGAGTTCACTAAATTGACATCTCAGTCAGCTGTATTTAGAGTTCGCTAATCTGACATAATTGTCCGCTGTATATAGAGTTCACTACATCGACATTTCAGTCAGTTGTATATAGAGTTCGCTACACTGACATCATCGTCCGCTATATGTAGAGTTCACCACACTGACATCATAATGGGCTGTATATAGAGTTCACTGCGCAGCATCTCAGTCAGCTGTATATAGAGTACACTACGTTGACATCATCGTCCTCTGTACATAGAGTTCGTTACACTGACATCGTCGTGCGCTTTATATAATGTTCACTACACTGATATCATCGTCCGCTGTATATAGAGTTCACTTCATTGACATCTCAGTCAGCTGTATATAAAGTTCTATACACTAGCATCATGGTCCGCTGTTTATAGATTTCGCTACGCTGACATCATCGTCCGCCTTATATAGAGTTTACATTGACATCTCAGTCAGCTGTATATAGAGTTCGCTAATCTGACATCATCGTCCGCAGTATATAGAGTTCACTACATTGACATCTCAGTCAGCTGTATTTAGAGTTCGCTACACTGACATCATCGTTAGCAGTATATAGAGTGCGCTACCCAGACATCATAATCATATGTGTAAAGACGGCTCAACACTAAAAGTCTGCTGTATGAAGAATTAGGTACAATGCCTTCTTAGTCAACTAGATAAACCCGCGCTACGCAGATATCATAGTCAGTTGTATGTAGATCGCTACACTGACGTCGTAGTCAGTTGTATGTAGATTTCGCTACACTGACATTTTGTCGTCTATGCAAAAACTACTTTTCACTGACATGCTATTCAGCTGTATATAGAGTTCGCCACACTGACATCATCGTGCGCTGTATTTAGAGTTCACTACATTGACATCATCGTGTGCTGTATGTAGAGTTCACTACATTGACATCATCGTCCGCTGTTTATAGAGTTTACATTGACATCTCAGTCAGCTGTTTATAGAGTTCGCTACGCTGACATCATCGTGCGCTGTATAAAATGTTCACTACACTGACATCATCGTCCGCTGTATATAGAGTTCACTACCATGACATTTCAGTCATCTGTATATAGAGTTCGCAACACTGACATCATCGTCCGCTCTATGTAGTGTTCACCACACTGACATGATAATGCCCTGTATATAGGGTTCACTGCGCAGCATCTCAGTCAGTTGTATAAAGAGTACACTACTTTGACATCATCGT